>JAMPIV010002955.1:0-226847 GCA_024509875.1 Oreohelix idahoensis
ACCATTCAATTTGTGATCCCCCCCCCCCCCCCCCCCCCCCCCACCCCCCCCCCCCCCCCCCCAAAACCCCCCACCCCCCCACCCCCACCCCCAACCCCCCACCCCCCCCCCCACCCCCCCCCCCCCCCCCCCAACACCCCCCCTCCCCCCCACACCCCCACCACCCCACCCCCCCCGAAAAAGCACCCCCCCGCTCCCCCCCCCCCCCACCTAGTAATCCGACCCCTCCCCGCCCCTCCCCCCTCCAGGCGTCTCCCCAGCGTCCATCCCTACACCCCCGCCTCGGTTCCTCCCATCCACCCATGGAAATTTACGCATACGGGCAGCCCGCAATCAGATTGGTCACCCACATTCGTCTTTTCAACGGCCACCCCATCTGGTTTTCCCGCGCCATACTACATTGTTTTCCAACCCCCCCCCCATGCCCAACACATGACATTCCCGCCCCACTTAATTCGTCTACCCACAAACGTTGATTCAGAAGATTACTTGAAACATTTGTCTAATGGAAATTCAAGGATCAGGGGACTACGAATGGATCTTCATATCCAATGTTAATTACTTTAATTTATTCTTTTAAAACTAATCCACATTAATTAAAATGACAAGTGAGTTGAATTTTAAAAAAATGAATGAAACTTACCGGAAAAAAAATGAAAGAAAGAAAAGAAAACCTCACATTAATTCTTTGATTATATTCTTTAGAATTACATGATTATACTATTGCCTTCTATTTTAAATTAGTTTAGAAAGGTTAATTAATAACTTAATACTACACTTACTTGATGTGTCAACACACATATCTTAGTTAAATTTATACATCATTTTTTTTCTTTCTCTAATTTATTCTTTATTCGTTATTATGTCTTTCTTTAACAGATCCTCTCATTTTTTTTACATTAGATTTTCAAAACAACTTATTCTTATTTCCATACCTAGTATAGTTTATTTAGTTTAATTTTTAATCACTTTAAATTAGTCTGACATGACATTTTATCACGACCATATTTTAAGTTAATTAATTATTTAATTAGAGATCGACATTACCATTCTCTTTTAGTTCTTTATTTACCATTTATATTTTATTTATGATATAAAATAATGATATATATTACATGACTATTGGTTAGTCGACATGACCACGACATTGGTTCTAGACAGAACCGTCGTAGTTGTAGGCCATATGCCGCAATCTCGTTAAAATTTTTTTTTTTGATATTGTTAACATATTGGTATATTTTTTTTCAGATGGGTTTTTTTGTTAAAAAAAATCTATCTAATAGATTTTTTTTTTCCCCCCAGTGGACAGGGAATTGTTAAGGTATTTTATTGGCATGGTCTGCTAGAGGTTAACAGCATAAGATTAATAGGTGACTACGTTTAATATAATGTAAATAATTGTTAGTTAGTGTACGCGATACACACGATTGATTATGACGTGTATGCGTTGGTATGTCACGCACCGTGACTAGGTTACCACACCCTTTTCTTAGATGACCGTCAAACGGATAAGACGTGTCCTATAATCCTTCCAGTGGTAGGCATGATATTGCCGCACATATGTTATTGCAGTACGGACATGGGTCAGTCCGATATTCTTATGAAGAGAGGAATGTTATCGAGGTTAGTAATTTTAACTAAAGTCAAGGAAGGATGAAATTATGGTCCACATTCGTTTTATATCGCCAGACGTCTAATCTCATTGTCGGCCGTTGGATGTCCCAACCGCGCGTACATATAGTTACGACGTTCTGACTATAGTGTTGCATATTATTGGACCAGGACTATAATGCATGGATAGCATTTATGATGTATGATTCAATTCTAATATATAATGTTTTCATAATCAACCTCCATGGACTGTCTACTGTTTGAAATGTATATTAAAAATTGTGTGGACTCGAGAAGAGACTTATCACGTTCATTGAAGTTACAAATTCAACAATTATGATACTGAGTTCAAACCTTGTGACAGACAGAAAGTATTAACTCACATTCGCGTAACTATTCCAACAATAGCACGATCAAGAATTAATGAATCAAATGACCAGAACTAAGAAGCTTATTGAATCAATGAGAACGGTGGCTTTCCACAACGACCACTGAAATAGAAGACGTACCACAGTTCCCCTCAACTTCCTCAGCATGATGCAAGCATAACTTTCGAGGAGGCAAAGAGTTTTATCAGACACAGAAACAAATGGGATGTAGAGTATCCAGGTCACACACAAAATGATGCATACTACCAGTTCAACGAATCTTCAGACTCCGCACTGGCCACAACAGATTGAGATACCATCTACAGTATTCAACAAGCTAAAGATAGAAACTACCTGTCAGTGTAACTGTGGCACTGATAAAATTACTGTTGAACATCTGCTTCAAAGTTGTCTAACATATGCGGAACAGATAAAGTGCATCTGGCCGACACCAGTACATTCATGGAAAAGGTCTACGGAGATTCAAAACCTAGTACCTAGTTTTAATTTTTATATTTTTTTAGGTTCTTATGTGTCCTATCTAACCTTTACTTTCTTTCCTTTCCCTGACGAAGGCCTTGTGGCCGTAACGTTGGCTATTTTCTTATTCTTTTGTCCTCGTAAGACGAATCACCTTTTTTCGATTTTTTTACACCCATCCATCATGCTGAGGTAGATTTCCACCTTCCTTTGCGACCCATCAAGGGTTGAACGGGGGATGCTTTGTCTTTGGGGTAAAGGATCCCGTTACACGCTTATTGAGGCATATTGGGAATATGGTGTTAGGCCCATATTTTCTTGACCATCGGCACACTAGGGGTGATGTGGTCAGCAACACGCCGGCCGCCTTAACCTTTCCAGAGTTGCACTGGTACCCAATTCATGAGGCTGGGTCGACCCCAGAGCCGTTTGCGGTCTAAAACATCCCACCTCAACTGGGGATCGAACCATGGACCACCGAGCTAGGAAGCCAGTGCACTAAATACTGTGCTACCGCGGCTCGATGCTTTGTCTTTGTTGATGTATATACGTTTTCCCGACTAGAGTTACTTGCCCTTTATGGGAACTCTTCTGCTTACCTTTTTTTACTACTTCCTGTTTTCTAAGATGGCGAATTAAACATGTCGATCCTTGTATCTTGTGTTCAAGCTTCGTGATTATGCTTCGTAACGTGAGTATGTATGACAGCCAGCCACGTCTCATTATAATTAACAATATTTACTACACACGAAGGTAAATATCAACATGGTGGCAGCGGTGTTTATTTCTACAGAATTCGAACTATTCTGCTGAAGATCTTGTAACACGTGTGCTGACTCATAGACTGGTAGGTTATTGCTTGCATACCATTGTTAGACATTTCGTCATGGCAGAACGGCCCTTATTTCGGTTACCACCCTGCCTAGACATAAATAACGTCGAACCAGACAGATTTCGTAAATGGAGACGACAGTTAGAACTATACATGCATGCAATAGAAGTGGCCTCTAAACCTGATTCTGTTCGGGCGGCCATCATTCTACACTGTGCTGGACCTCAAGCTGTTGAAGTTTTTGATCAACTTGCAGAGGAAGGAGACCACTCTAATCCTACTAAAATTCTCGATTTGCTCCAGAACCATTGTAGCTCACGAAGCAATGAAGTATTACACACGTTCAGATTCTGGAACACACCTCTTCAAGATCCCTTTAATTCCTTTTTAACTGAGCTGAGAACTAAGGCAGATTTGTGCAACTTTAACGACAAGGGTCGTATGATAAGAGACAAAATCGTCTTTACTGTCAACAAAAGGTTACAAGAGAAGCTCTTGAGAGAAGCTGACCTCGATCTAAAGAAAGCCATTCACATATGCAGTCTTCGAGCAAACTGAAAAAGACATAAGTGAGATGAATAATACAGTACAACCGTCTGAAGCAAGGGTTGAACAGGTACAGAAAAATCACTCAACCATAAACCTCCCAAGAGAGACACTTTGCAGCATACTGGTAAAGCCTGTCATTACTGTGGACAGAAACATCCATTGATTAAGAAAAAGTGTCCTGCATGGGGAAAGTTTTGCTCAAATTGTGGGGGAAGAAACCATTTCAAAGTGAAATGCAAGAAAGTTCATACTGTTCACACAGAGTCAGTGGAAGATTCTGAAGTTTTTCTTAATTGTGTGAAGTCTAGCAAAGCTTGTACATCTGCACAACTCATTGTCAATGGAAAAATGGTAAAATTCCAGTTAGACACAGCAGCTGATGTGAATACAATCTGTCAACGCTTTGTGATGCAAGAACAACTGTTACCCACTAAACAGAGGCTTGTTATGTGGAATGGTACTAAGATGACTCCACTGGGAGAAGTTCTATTAACCGCTGAGAATCCTAAGACTGGGACAAAACACAATATAAGGTTTACTGTTGTGAAAAATAGATTCACATGTTTGCTGGGTAACAACACACTGCAAGATCTACAGTTTGTGACAGTCAACACAAACAAATTTATTGCTAAGGTAGCTACTGACAGTTCAGATAATGATCATAACGCTGATAACCATCTAGGTGTCCTGGGTGAAGCTGTGTTGCATATTGATCCTAATATTCGTCCAAAGGCACTGCCGTGCAGAAAAAATACCATTTTCACTTAAGAGCAAGGTAAAGTCAGAGCTTCAAAATCTAATGAACAGAGGTATATTAATACCAGTAGAGGAACCGACTGAATGGGTTAACCAAATGGCTGTTGTTGAAAAGTCTGATGGTTCCTTAAGAATATGCATTGATCCTAGACCCCTGAATGAGACTTTGCAGAGGGAGCATTACAGATTACCAACTTTGGATGATGTATTGCATGAACTCAATAATGCCAAGATCTTCACAAAGCTGGATATCAAGGAAGCATTCTAGCATATCAAACTTGATGAGAAGTCTAGTAAACTTACAACAATGATTACACCTTTTGGTATAAGGACCATGATCTGAAACTTAAAGCACTGAAACATAGGTGTAAAGAAAACGGCATTAAACTGAATGATGCTAAAGCTCAAGAGAAGAAAGAAGAAATTACCTTCATGGGTCACCTTATTACTGCTCGAGGTGTTGAACCAGACAAGAAAAAGGTTGAGACAATACTAAACATGCCCGTTCCTAAGGACTGTCATGAGGTTCTTCATCCAATAAGAGAACTTACCCGTAAGGATACTCCCTTTATCTGGTCTGCTGAATGTGAACAAGCTTTCAAGAGTGTCAAGAAACTGATTACTTCTACTCCAGTACTCGCATACTATGATCCTGATGAATCTTTGTGTATTCAAGTTGATAGTAGCAGCTATGGACTTGGGGCTGTCCTCCTACAAAATGGTCAGCCAATAGAGTTTGCTTCTAGAGCTCTAACTGAAACAGAACAACGCTGGGCTCAAATTGAGAAGGAGCTCTTAGCTGTTGTATATGGTTTGGAACGCTTTTTCATAATGTCACATTGGGAGCTGATTAGAAGTCAGGACCATAAGATTTGGATGATGATGTGGCTGAAACTCTCAAAGAAGAAAGTCTGATGTACCAGCTGAGCTTATGCCTTATTTCGACATTCGTGATACTCTGACAACAGAACAAGGCATAATACTTAAAGGAGAGCGTATTCTTATCCCAAAAGCACTAAGGCCTGAAATCAAGCAGAAGCTAAACGCTGCTCATCTTGCATTTGACAGCATGATGCGCCGGGCCAGAAGTTGTCTGTTTTGGATCGGCATGACGGCTGAGATTCGACAGATAGCTGACAGTTGTCCAGAATGTCAAGAAACGAAGGCAAGGAATACTAAAGAACCTTTAAACCAACACTCAAGAGGTTTATCACCCTGGGAGAAAGTTGGCACTGACATCTTTATTATAGAAGGCCGATATTATTTAGTCCTGATTGACTACTTCTCCAACTTCATTGAAGTAGACTTTCTACCTACAATGACAGCACAGTTAGTCATCAGGAAATTGAAGTCTCATTTTGCTCGTTATGGTGTCCCTAAAGTCATTGTGTCTGACCAAGGTACTCAGTTTACGTCTGCACAGTTCAGATCATTTACTGCTGGATGGGGAATACTTCATGTTAAATCAGCACCAGGTCACCATAAAGCCAATGGATTAGCTGAATCTGCTGTGAAACTCATCAAAGGTATGATGAGAAAGACTGTTCAAAATAATACAGATGCATATGAGGCACTACTTGAACTTTGTAATATGCCGAGACAAGGGTTTGATCAAAGTCCAGCAGAAATACTGTTCAACAGGAAACTGCGTACACTGATACCTTCTGCAGTGAAACCCGTTGCATCTCACAGTAGAGTTATTGAAAGTAGAGGCAAGAGAGACAGATCAGTGAAGAAGTATTATGATAAAACTGCTCATGATCTGCCCAAGTTGTCTCACCAGCCAGTCTACTATCAAGACCCTGAACAACCAAACTGGCAACCTGGAAGGATTGATAAGAGGCTCTCTGAAAGATCTTATCTCGTTGAAGGAGAGAATGGAGGTCAATATGTCAGAAACAGAATTCATCTAAGACCTAAAACAACATCTTTCACACCTGATCCCGAGGACCTGGAAATTGATGTCTCCTCTCCAGTTCTACCCGAGCAACAGGTTGTTTTGCCAGACATGGAGAACACTAGTGAAGTGAACATTTCCAATCCTCCAGAAGTTGATCCTTCAACTCCAACTACTTCTAGTCCTGGGAAAGCTGGCAAAGAACAGGAACATTCTCTCCTACCATCTTGCTCTAAGAGACCTCAAAGAGATCGCAAGAAACCCTCTTGGATGAATGACTTTGTTCACTCATAAAGAAGGGGGGATGTTGATGTATATACGTTTTCCCGACTAGAGTTACTTGCCCTTTATGGGAACTCTTCTGCTTACCTTTTTTTACTACTTCCTGTTTTCTAAGATGGCGAATTAAACATGTCGATCCTTGTATCTTGTGTTCAAGCTTCGTGATTATGCTTCGTAACGTGAGTATGTATGACAGCCAGCCACGTCTCATTATAATTAACAATATTTACTACACACGAAGGTAAATATCAACAGTCTTTAACCCAAACAAATCTTCTTGCATCACGTGGACTATAACTGCATTTTATCCCCGTGCGGGAAGTCTACGTCAAAGTACACATACTACGAATGCACACGAGTGAGTGTTTAATTGGCGATTTTAACAAGACGAGGTTCCTACCTCCATGCGTAGCCTCGCCGTAGTCGCATCTTACGGACTGCGTGACGTTTAGAAGCAGTGCTACTTTTGAAACAACAAATTTTGTTTAAAGAAAGGGTAAAAAAATTCGATATTTTGAAGAATAATAACAAATGAATGTACAGTAGCGTGGGATTAAAATATAAAATAAAGACATGCATATAAGATTTCTTTTAAGACAAAGTACCACGTTCAACCCTTGATGGGTTATAATTAGGATAAATAGTGCAGTATATAATACTAAATATAAGCTGTTCAAATCGCCAACACTAAAAGGTCAAGTATCTAGGAAACTAAAAATTGCCAGCAATGAGAAACTTCTCAGACAATAATAGGGAATGGCTCTTTCAGAAGAAAATAACAGTGCTAGATGTCAACAATGCAATAATATAGAGAATTTCTTTCTAGATTGTAAGAAGCATGATTAATACAGATTCTCAGTACCGGTATTAGATGATTTACAGGCATGCAGTGTACTAATAACTTTTCAGGCGATGAGAATAAACAGACATAAGGAACTGCACTCAAGCAGTATTTGGCAAGTTCAATAATTAATATATAATAGTTAGTAAAAGTATAATAAGAATGTAGGAGTCTAATAAAGATCTAGTAATGCATATTACTAATGACAAATAAAGAGTAAAATAAATATGTGAAGATTCTACCATTTTAGGACAAAGGGAGAAAACACACACGAACTTCTTCCTACGTACACTTTCAGACGTCAACTTGAATAAGTTCAAAGAAAGCAGTGGCCAGCCTGAGGCTGTTGATATCTCCGTAGAGTTTTTTTCCAGGAATGGTACTGGTGATGGTCATACGTGTTTTCTCTATTCCTCATAAGTTGAGCACATTTGAAGTAGATTTTCAGCGGTCACGAACAAATTCGAACGTTTCATTTACCTTATATTCTGTGGCCGTATGACCACCACCACAGCATTTATTCGTGCTAGAATCTAGTTATAATTAAACAATAAAACTATCATTTCGCTATTATAGAAAATAAGCCAGCAAGATTTTTAACTAATATTTAAAAAAAAAAACTCCAAGACACGAAGAACAGGGTAGAGCCGAGGTGAAGCTAACTGTGTCAACTTTGGCATAAGCCACGCAAGAAATCGGCGGCAATCGTCATGGAGATTAGTGGCGTAGATAGGGACAGCTTCACCCACGACAAGAAAACGTGATAGAAGGACCAATAAATAATCGAATAGAAGAAAACTATAGCCAATGAAATGTAGCCAGCGAAGCACGCACTACGAGGCCGGCGGCAGAAGAATTTCTGGACAGGCAGTTGTATGGAGTGAGCAGAGTAATGAGGCTTATATGTTACTTCCACATAATGACAATAAATTACTTATATCATGGAATGGTCCTTACAAGGTTATTGACAAGATTTCTGACGTTGACTACATCTTAGACATTAAGGGACACAGAAAAATATACCATATAAACATGCTCAAACAATTTCACACTCGTCCAGAACACTTGCAATCTATTTTCCACGAATTAGATGACACAGTGGTACCAAATTGTCATTATACTAATCTATCGGTGATTCAGGAAGAAGAATCTTCTTTTCCTGAGGTACAGATGTCTTTACCTGTACCTGTATTACAACCTATGGAATCTTGGCGGGATGTAACCATCTCTTCGTCGGTTACACCACAACAGCATCATCAGATTGCTGATCTCTTACAATCATTTCCAGATGTGCTGACAGACGTACCTGGTCGCACATCAGTGATTACTCACGACATTACTCTTAAAGATGATACACCAATTCGTGTACATCCCTATTCTGTCCCACTACACTTTCTCAGCAAAACGACTCAGGAACTTGAGCAGATGTTGTCTTTAGGTATTATCGAGACTAGTACCTCACCATTTTCTTCACCTTTAGTCATTGTCCGAAAGAAGGACAACAACATTCGCTTATGCGTTGACTATAGGAAGCTAAATGCTCAGACCATAGCTGACAGTGAACCACATCCCATTATTGACGACTTACTTTCTCGTCTGTCCAATGCAACATTTTTCACTAAGATAGATCTAACTAAAGGTTATTGGCAGATACCACTAACCGAAAAGGCCAAATATTACACAGCGTTTTCCACTCCACAAGGTCTTTACCAGTGGAATGTGATGCCTTTTGGGCTTATGAACGCTCCTGCTACCTTTAATCGCATGATGCGAACAATTTTATCAGGTAGACCAGACATCATTACATACATTGACGACATATGTTTATTTAGTTCATCATTTGAGGAACATTTTTCGGGGCTTAGATGTGTTTTGGAGATATTAAGAGAAAACCATTTAACCGATAAACCTACGAAAATACAAATTGCATTTCAGGAGATAACCTTTCTGGGACATATTATTGGGGCTGGACGTATTCAAACTGTTCCCAGTACGGTATCTAAAATTTTAAATTTATCAGTTCCTCAAACGAAGAAACAGGTTAGGAGTATATTAGGTCTAGTCCAATACTACAGTAGATTTGTACCTAACTTATCATCCATCACGGCTGTCTTGTCATCATTGTTAAAAAAAAGACATGCCGTTGAAGGTTAATTGGACTGACGAATGCGACAAAATTGTTCGCATGATATTGACCATCTTCTCAAATCCACCAATTTTGAGGTTACCAGATACTTCTAAAAAGTTTTTCCTGCATACAGATGCCAGTAATTACGGTATCGGAGCTTGTTTGCTTCAATATCACGACGATATACTTCATCCAACGATGTACATATCAAGAAAACTGAAGTTACCTGAAACATAATACTCTACTGTGGACAAGGAGTTGCTGGCAGTAGTTTGGGCAATTACTAAACTTGAGAAATTTTTGTTGGGAGCACCTTTCGTGATCCAAATGGATCAGAAGGCGGAGGCATCGTTACGTCGCTCTAACCACAAAAGCCCCAAACTTGCCAGATTTTCGATTCTATTACAACCTTATGACTTTGTCATCGAAGCCATACCGGGACAAGAAAATATATTAGCGGATGCACTTTCGAGACACCCTACTGAAGTCGAATAGTAATTGTCCACAAGTTAAAAGATTAAAGATTGAAGAAGATTGACTCTGGAACTTTCACTTATTCCTGCGTTACGAAATTGATATGAACCACCTCCATACGGAAAAACACTTCGAATAATTTACAGGGAATCAATCAATAAGTACAATCTCCGAAAGAAATTGTTTGTGACATATTTCAATGGTTCGTTTTAACGTTTGGACTTTGGTTAGTGTCCAATCGTTTTACAACTCGCTACAAGATAGTCGGGAAAAGTATCTGAATCCATGATGTGACAGTATACACTCATTCAAGAACAAAACATATTTGAACATTATGAAATTTTTTCTCCAATGGAACTTTCCATAAATTCTCAAAGGACATAACGACGGCTGGATCTTCATATCCGACATTATTAAGTTTAATAGTTATTAAATTAATAAAGAATATAATAAAATTGAAGAGTGATAATAATATAAAAAAAAAGAAGAAAATGTGTCAAAAGAAAGAAAAGATGAAAAAAAACAAACAAAATAATATCACACAAGCGAATACTCTAAATATTTTATTTATGAATGTGATAGCTGTTATATGCATTTAGTTAAGATGTTCACATGAAATGTATGAATATTTTTTTCTTTTATTAATTCATTAATTTAATTATTTAGTAATTACTCGACACTCATAATTAAGTTTAAACACACATAACTAAATTAATTTATACTTTATCTTTTTCTTTACTTTACTTGTCCTTACTTCTCATGTCTTTTATTATGACACTATCTCTCAGTTTATTTAATTAGATGTTAATTAATTAATACCCTACATACTTACTATGATTAATTAGTTTAACTTTAATTAGTTAGAATAATTTTCTTTACATAACACTTCATTATTCACTCACAACAGTCTTTAAGTTCAGTAGATAATTATTTAGCGACAGTTGACACCCCTTTGTTTAATATAATAATGTTATATGACCGATATATTATCGACATGACCACGACACTGTTCTAGTCAGAACATCGTAGGCCATATGTCGGGTTTTTGTTAAATTGTTCATATGTTTGAGTAAGATAGTTCAAAAAAATCTATCTAATAGATTATTTTTCCCCGGCGGGCAGGGAATTGTTACGGTAGTTTATTGATATCGTCTGCTATAATTGGCAGTGCGCATTTTTTGGTCAATAGAATTAATATAAATTGATTTTTATACTTCACGGATTAGTGAACGCGAAATACACGGTCAAATTATGACGTGTTAGCGTCGATAAGGTCACGCTTCGTGACTTAGTTACTGGACCCTTGTTACGTTGTCCGTCAAGCCGTGAAGTCGTGTTTTTACCTCCTTCCAAGGTTAGGCTTTGCTAATAACCGTATTTATGTAAATTGATACCAGGACTCAGGGTCAGTCCAGATAATATTATATACGAGTGAATTCATAAAGGTTTGTGATTAACCTGCGTTACGGAAGGATATTTGATAAGTAGTTTGATTATTTTCGTCAAGACTCATGCGCTCATTTCTGGCTGTCTGGATCCCAGCAGCACATGTATACAGCCATGATGTTCTGTTGACATGAATTCAATATGACACGGACGGATAAGAATATATATGCAAGTAAATTCTAATGAACTGTATGTTAATGTTATACCTGGTTGAAATGTCTTCGTATGTGAACTTGTTAATAAATAATGGACTCCAATTCGAAGACTTATCCACATCGATAACGTTACGGTTGGTTTGTCAGATTGACAATGTTGATTATTATTGTAGTTGAAGAACTCTTCCTATAAGAAGGTATACAATATAATAATGAGCTCCGAAAGGAACCAATGTCTTCTTGGACATTCATTACACAATGAGACCATATAACGTTGACCCTCATTTGAATACTTATAAAACGAACGAAGCACGCATTCGCAACTCAACCAAATAAAGAACCAGCTCTGAACCAGCAACCCGTAGCGAAACCAGTAAACGTATCATCCATCCATAATTTACATTTTTCAGCTCTTTGCTATACTCTCTGTGTATGATTAAGAGAAAAGAGTGAGAGCAGGAGGTGCTTAGACAGTATAAGTGAGTTGAGGGCTTGGAGAGAGTGATAACTTTAATAAATCTTCTCCAGGTTAATCTCAAGTCCATCTCCTATTACACTTTATCTATGTGTAATCTATAACTCTGTCAGTCCACTATCCCTTGTCGATTCCACTACTATTGTCCAACTCGACAAATACTCTACACTCTAACTCAACCACGACATTTAAGGGCTGGCTCGCCGGGATATTTTTGAGCTACATTTAATGCACACATTTAATGTGGGCTCGTTCCAAGGATGAATCTCTCACAAGATTATATTCTGATTCTTAGAGTTTAGTGTTCTGCAGATTATAGGAATTTCGATCCCCTAGACAAATCGAACTATTTCTTTTGGAGGAAGTCTGAACAGCGCTTTTCTCCACAGCAATCATAAATATTAAGTTACATTTATTGTTCATGCTACACATGAGACAGCTGGTAAAGGTTGCTGGTATCACTGCTGAGTTTTTTGGGTTGGTAAATCTGACGACTATTGTTGAAAAAGTCAGAAAAAAAATTTTAAGGGTTAAATTTTTTTCAGGAGTAGCTCTTTAACCTGAGATAAGAAGCTACAGAGAGTCAGTTACTAGCTTGCATTTGTACCAAGGGAGGGTGTTCATTCGGATGATAGTAACCAAGCCTCTCAATAGCTAAGTACTGACAGAAGTTGGATACGATTTTGGTTATGATTATAGGATGTTCTAAGGACATGTAACGGACGTCTATGGAAAAGATAAATTACTGTCACATAGTCCGTACTCCACGAACTTTAAAAGGAGGGGCAACTTGTCACAGTGACTGATAATTTATGTTACCATTCCGTTCCATATGTTATTACTTTTTTAATGTCCTGGTTTCCTCGTCATTTGTATTCTTCTTTTCTTTCATTCTTCACCTTCGCAAACCCCACCCGTGGTTTGTTTACGTTCTGGCTGGCCTTCAGTAATAAATTCCTACAGCGGTCAGCGAACGGTAACGTTACATCAACGCACCTGTGGTTCGTCTGACCAGAGAAACATTTCTGTTACGCTTATAGTGTTTGAACGAGCGAGAGACGGTTTCTGAAAGAAACGGCTCGTTAGCAGGGACCAATCATCTGAGGTCGGTAAACGAGTTTGATCTTCAATTCAGGAGAGATTTGTTGTGGCCCCTGACCATAATATTATGCATCGCCGATCTGGGGAACTTTCGCACGGGGTCTGTTGTCTTTGATGTAGTCTCCAGAGAAACCTCTGTCTTACTCTTTATTACGCATTACGCCGATATATCTATAGAATCAGGCTATGCAGGTGTCCCGGGTAGCGTTGTTTGTAAACTCTAAGGCTTGAGAATTTTAATACATCAAACACACTCGTAAACGTTTCCTGCCCGAGAAAGACCCTTATGGAAATAAGGTAAACATTAACACAGAACTAAATGTTTTTGCCTATTTCTATGCATTTTCTCGGGGTGAGTTGACATATCTTATTAATATATAAATATTCATGTTAGTCTTTTATATATCTGATAGGAATGTGACGTGAATTCATTTCTGAGGACTTCTCCTAGTAATTTAGTTCAGTGATAATGTAGCGCTGTCTACTGCCTTAGTTAAGTGGTGCTTAAACAGAAGGTTTATAATGGGTTAAATGATAGACTTACAATAACAGACACTCACTAGGCGTAGAATCAGTACCGATGCTTATTATGGGTTAAAAATAGGCTAATTAACTGTCATTTCTGTAAGATAATGTCAGAGGTGTGGATTATTCACTTAAAACTGAATAGTGAGATACAGGCACTTAAACACTGAATTATGGGAGAAGAGTCGCTTATTCCTTTTTGATAGAAACTTCTAGTGGCAGGGTGGAATCATGATATGCTTATTTGTGTAGCTAGGCACTAGTCTATAACTTTCACAGAAAGCAGTCACCAGCCATTGAAAACATTTTATCCTATGATTCAGTCACAACTGTATTATTGTAGCTAGAACATTGCATTTTCTATGTATTCGTGTGTGGAATGTTAATTTTTCCCCAAAGGGACATACGACTTATTTTTGTAATGTCAAATGCTGTAATCTGTTTATGTAAATTCACTTAATGTTGTAAGATGAATAGAATCCATTCAACTGTAACTACAAGGTTAGGTTTCTTGTATGTTTAGTTGGAAGAAGAGGAGTAGTTTTTGCTGTCAGAACATTTACTGACAGGTACCTGGGTGTACAAAATATATTAAGCCTATGCGGGCACATGCTGATAATTGATAGAGTGGAAGGAGCGGAGCATAACTATGTTATATAACATTAGTGTGATTTTGTTGTTGCTTAATGTAAAGGGTGTCTCTTTTGGGTCTCAGTTTCAGGGATACCGAATCGCTAGAGCAAGATTCCAGTCAGGCGAAGAACGTCCCATTCTCTTCGTTCTAGAGGTTTCTGAGTAACACCTAGCATTCACGAGTTGTCAACCCCAAATACCTGAACCAAAACCCTTTGTCAACGCCAAGTTAAGCTCACGCAGTGCAACGAGCCAACGCTAAATCTGAAATCATCTATTGCAGTAGTAGTTTCCTACTCACTTATTGGATTACCAGTCAGATCAATGCGGCTTCCAGCATATCAATCAGCCCAGCATGTCTATAGTAGAATTTCAATCACCAGCCTTTGTGTGCCTAAACGGGGCACTCAGTCAAGCCACAGTCAAGCAAGCCCAAACTGGATTTAATGCCAAGCAAGCAATAGCGCCGGATAAGAGCGCCTGGGACGCTTTGTCCCCAAATAGCTTCGTCTGGTGTAATCATGGGTTATGTAAAACCTCGCACTTAGGAGCGGCCAGCCAAAGATAGACAGAGTTCCAGCCCCCTCACGCAATTAGAGGTCACCAAAGTTAGCACCAACAAGGAAAGTTTTACAGGTCAATTCCATCACCCATGGAGTATATATTTACGTAAAGACACTTTCTGGAGCTGGCACATTTGGTCCCACGAAAGCGGACAGGCTGTCGCTCAGTTTGTTTATTTGGTCAGCAGGAGATAAACAGCGTCTTCCAGCCCCCCTCACGCAATTAGAGGTCACCAAAGTTAGCACCAACAAGGAAAGTTTTACAGGTCAATTCCATCCCCCATGGAGTATATATTTACGTAAAGACACTTTCTGGAGCTGGCACATTTGGTCCCACGAAAGCGGACAGACTGACACGCAGTTTATTCATTTGGTAAACCAGAGGTAAATAGAGTCTTCCAGCCCACCTCGCGCAATTAGGGGTCACCAATGATAGCACCTACAGGAAAGTTTTACAGGTCAATTCCATCACCCATGGAGTATATATTTACGTAAAGATACTTTCTGGAACTATTACATTTGGTCCCACGAAAGCGGACGGACTGACACTCAGTTTATTCATTTCTCTGTGTTTTACAGTTTTTATGACTGGTGGTGTGTGTGTTTGTGGGTGTGTATTTGCATATTTGTGGTTATTGATGATTATTGATGACTATTGATGATTATTGTGGTTATTGATGATTATTGATGATTATTGAGATTATTGATGTAATTTTATGTTGTTGTGATGAAAATGCATTATTTTCATACATGCTTCTTCATTTAATAAAGTTTACACATTTATTAATGCGCTGTTCACGACCCTTCCATCCATAATTTACATTTTTCAGCTCTTTGCTATACTCTCTGTGTATGATTAAGAGAAAAGAGTGAGAGCAGGAGGTGCTTAGACAGTATAAGTGAGTTGAGGGCTTGGAGAGAGTGATAACTTTAATAAATCTTCTCCAGGTTTGTCTCAAGTCCATCTCCTATTACACTTTATCTATGTGTAATCTATAACTCTGTCAGTCCACTATCCCTTGTCGATTCCACTACTATTGTCCAACTCGACAAATACTCTACACTCTAACTCAACCACGACACGTTGGTTGAATCCACATTTAACATCTTTCTGTCATTTGTCCAGTAACTTTCAATGAAAAAATGTTGTCCATGCTTGCATTGTGACCAGGCTCAGCAAACAAATATTGTACGATCGTTGGTTTGGTTTTTGTTTGGTTTTTTTTTTTAAGGATCATCTTTATTGCATGCGGACAACTCCATCAGTGCTCCGATCTCCTCCCTTAGATCACTCAAGGAGGATCTCAGTACAGTGCACGAACTCCGTAGCACCGGCGAAGATCCCAATATGTGTAAACATGAATAACACATTCTATAAATATTTTTCTGGTTGGTAGGTTTCATACTTTTTAAATTTTGCCAGGGCAGTGGCCGTAAAGCCTCTTAACGATTTCCAACTGCCGAGGGATTTTTAACGTGCGCAACGTGCACACGTGACCTGCTATTTGTTCGCACTTATCCGAGAAGGCTAGGCACCCGATCTCACTACCCAGGAGATCACGGGGAAGTATGCCATCATTAGGAACCACTCGTTCTGAAAACAATTTTGATCATTTATATTCCCTGTACTGGCAGTGAACCCAGTACCTTTACAATTAGAGGCGGACCCCATACTTCTTAGCCACTACGACCCTCCCCCCTAATCATTAGAAGTTCAGAATGAAATTCAACTTTTACTGATTGTTTTAAATATGTGGTTCGCATATGCAGCAAATGCATTAATCAATTATCGCTGATGTTACTTTCAATAAAAATTGCCAGGTTATTAAGTTGATAAAAGCACTTGCATCGTCAAATGCAACATTTTTATCAATTATATGATGCCCAGAAGCTTGCACATCTTTCCATGTTGGTACTCCATGCAAGGCCATCCTTGAAAAATATGTGAAATCTTCTAATGGTGTCATCGATATCTCCTCTAAACACCTGGTGTACATGCATTTATTATCCTCATGAAACTTGTCACACAATCTACCAAGTCCGCCTCTTTGTTTTTCTACAAGCATATTCGGAATCTTCAAGGGCAGACCATTGACACAAACACTGTCAGTTTGGTAAGTTGATAAAAGCACTTGCATCGTCAAATGCAACATATTTATCAACTTTATATATTACCCAGAAGCTCTAACGTCTATCACAGATTGAATACAGTTTCGCATTTCAACAACCGAACTATTCCTTTGCAATTCGTTCAGTATTTATTTGAAAAATAGTCCTTAAAGAATATAGTTGCATAAGACAGACCTCTTCGAAGTCATGTTCAATCTCCGAGGGGAAAACTCCAGACAAATTGCACTTTTGAAAAAAAAAAAGCCGTCCGGACGCCCAATCTTGAGGTGAAAAAAAGGACTAATTCGAGGACAATGGGGCAGAAAGTCACCCTAGGATAGTGACATAAACAAATACTAATCTAAAATTATTAACACTCCAAATCCTAATTATACCAATCAGAGGTAGCACAAAATATTTTTCTATATAATTATTAAAATAATTTTATTTTTAAAGGGGGATGGAGAAGGTGGTCGGATACCATACGGGTTCTAAATTCTTAGATCGAGGGCAGATTTTTTTTTTGTTTGAGTTTTGACTCGGATATCGGCTTTCATAATTCATGAGAAAATTTTCTATTTACCGTAGTCGCCTAGTTTTTATTTGTTCCCAGGGGGGAAAAAGACGTGTTTACTCAAATAATACTGGAGCGCGTTTATGAATTGTAATCTTAACAAAGATTTAATCCCATTTGATTTGGGTGTAGCAAAATCTCCACATGATAACTGACTTAGGGCTTTTTTTTTTAAATTTCTTACTGACCTGATTGGGGAATTTTGTAGCCTAAGTAGCTAGCAAATAATTATGTCACAGGCGCAGAGACATTGTTCTATCCTTTGCAAGAATATTACTGTGCACTAAAAGTCGTGACAAATATCGTTCTCAGCCTGTGATGGGTTAAAATTACGGTATATAGTGTCAACAATTTTAGATAGTATGTTCAATTACCGTCATTTGCCTGTGTCATTATCCCTCCTGACCAATTACTGTATTCATGGTAAATGAAATGTTCCCAAGTGTGTGTGTGTGCATATATATACTTTTCTTCCCCTTTGTTTTATCATGGTAGGTTTATAATTGTTATGCTGACAGAGGTGGAGAGATGAAAACTGGGATATGTAGGTTAACATTTAATTAACTCTTAATTTAAAATTAACTAACATGTATGTCTGATGTATTACTTTTGTATTGCTTTTCAGTAATAGATTACTTTTGTATTACTTCCTAGCCAAATGAGTACGACGCAGATAATACCTCTATTTCTTTATCTCTCCATCTTCTGTTTTCTCTCTTTTCTTGCACTATCGCCCTTCTCTCATTCTCTTTCCCTCTATCACTTTCACCACGAGCAGCATTTGAAGATATCATTTTTCCACTCTCTTTTTTTCTTTGTGGATCTCTCATGTGTTGCTTGATCAAGAATTCAGTTTTCCAACAAAGAAGAGCGACAAATTTAGTGCGAAAAATCGTTAAGATTTCATCATCTGTAACAGTGGTCCCCACAGTGGGCGGTACCGCCCCCGGAGCGTTGGAAGGGTCAAAGGAGGGTATATGGGAACATTGGGAGGCAGGGTGGTGGTGGGAGGGGGCTTTCAGTAGTAAGTTGGTGGTTGAGGATTTGACAAACTAAATTCAACATTACTCAAATCTAACAATTACATGTACAAACTTTTTGATTATACAGAGCTCTGATGTGAGCGCTAAAAATGAGAACGTAGCCTGATCAACCCCTAACCCACCCTCCCTAACTTCGCTTCTCCCAGTTTCTCATACACCTTATAGTAAAGGTTCCAACCCAGGGTTTGCGTACCAGGGGATACGAGAAGCTTGTCAAAAGTGTAAAGAGAATATATGGTAATTAACTGCATTATCCTATTAAAATGTTGCGGAGCAGTGTTAGTGAGAAAAAAGGTTCTGAATTAAAGAGACATCAATGAAGCGGAGACGAGACAGTAAAGATAGATAGCACATTGCGTTCCAACAATACCGTACATAAGACTAAAATAAATACATATAATAATAACAGTTTAATTAAAACATACCATTCATTTAAGTGCATGTATATGTACAGAAATTAACATTCACACATTATTCAACATCGACTTTTCCACCCTTTCTATTATATGTTTGCGCATGTACGTCAGAGCCGGATTAACGTAGTAGCAAAAGTAGCATATGCTACGGGCCCCGCGCTTTTAGGGGCCCCGCGCCAATAAATATGTACATAAGTTTTTGGTCATCTTCTAATACGAGCGTTAAACCAACGATCTTGTGATTTATGCCATCTTTAGCGCCTTTTCATTTGGTGTCACGAAATTGTTAGAGAAAGAGCATAAGAGGGTGACTTAGTGTGACTCTTCATTATTTTTATCTTAACTGTTTGCGGACGGAAGCCATTTAAGTGGCGTTGAATATTTGGTCACGTTTGGACGGAAGCCACTTTTCTGGCTCTAGGCGACTGCCCCTCTAATTTTGTTTCGTTCTTTGTGAAATGAATTTGCATTAACAATAAAAACTAGAATTTAGGAAACGGAAACTTCCTGTTTTAATTGAGGTATACGGCGTGCTTGCACTCTCTTTCGATGTTAATTAAAATTTCTTGATTTGTAAGGTTAGAAAACTCAAAAAATGAGCAGTAGACACAGAGATATTGGACGTAATTATGCTTCTGAACGTGAAAAACGTAAAGCGAAGGAAGAAAAAGAAAGAAGAGATCAACTTGTGATATCAAAAACACGTAAGCTGACAGAATATTTTGATGTTCATGGTGGTGGTACTCTTACCGCTGAAGCTGGAAGTACAGGAACAACTAGTACTAGTGCAGGCTGTGCAGCAGAAAACATACAGCAAAACCTAGTATACACTTAGTCTGAATGTGAAAGAATAAGTGAAACGAAGAAGTACTCTAATGATATTGGTGACTGGCCGAACAATATAGATGACTGTGAGCGTGAATATTGGATATCCAAGGGAAGTGAAAAATGTCAACATGTTGATAGTGCCTTCTCTTCATCCGTGCGATTGTATGACACTGAAAGGAAAACTCGATACTGTCAGAAGTCTTATTTTACACATATTCATAAACTTACAAACAAGCAACATGCAAGAAAATGGTTATGCTATTCAGAAAGTAAAGGGCGCCTGTTCTGTTTCCCATGCAAGCTTATGAGTTCAGAATGTTCATCAAAGTTTACTGTGGAAGGGTTTAATGACTGGAAAAATGCAAGCAATCTATTGCGCCGACATGAAGAAAGCTCCTCACATAGACAAGCTTTAATTTCACTGTTGATGTGTAAAATCAAAGGTGAACGTGTCGATTCCCAACTTGTGAAACAAATGGACATTCAAGAAAAGTATTGGCACAAACTTCTAGAGCGAATAATTGAAGTTGTGAAGTTTTTAGCAGAACGAGGCCTTTCATTTCGTGGCAGTGATGAAATTGTTGGGTCCCCTTATAACGGGAATTACTTAGGGTTGTTAGAATTACTGGCCAAGTTTGACCCTTTTCTGGCAGAGCATATAAGTATTCATGCAAACAAAGGATTTGGACATACATCATATCTATCAAAAACAACGTGTGAGGAATTCATCAATCTGATTGGATCCAGTATACTGGATCACATTCTCTGTGAAGTGAAGAAATACAAGAATTATTCCGTTTCATTGGATTCTACTCCAGATATATCTAATATGGACCAACTGACTTTGACTCTGCGCTATGTTTTGCCATCTGGACCAGTTGAAAGATTTGTGACATTTTTGGATATTGAAGGTCATAGTGCTGAACAGCTTACTAAAAGTCTACTTAATTTTTTAAAGGTAAATGACATTGATATTAAAGACTGCCGTGGTCGAAGTTATGACAACGCCAGCAACATGAGTGGCAAGTTTATTAGGATTACAAGCACGAATTAAAGAGATGAATAAGTTTGAGCATTACATTCCGTGTTTTGCACATTCACTAAATTTGGTTGGAAAATGTGCTGCTGAAGGTTGTCAAGAAGCAGTCATTTTCTTTGGATTTGTTGAAAGGCTGTACACCTTCTTTTCTGCTTCTACCTCCCGGTGGGGTCTCCTTTCTACTGCATTATGTGCTGGCGGTACTCATAATAAGTCCCATTTGCCCTTTGTGAAAAGACTGTCAGATACCAGGTGGTCCGCTCGGGCAGATGCAACAAAAGCACTTTTACACAGCTTTTCTGCAATAAAACAAGTCTTGGATGATATTTCAGATAACAATGATCAGAAGGCAGAGTGTCGTCAACAGGCTCGGGGTCTACTTTCAACCATGATGAAGTTAGAAACAGGAATAATGATCATACTGTGGGATCAAGTATTACAGCGTTTTCAAATGACCAGTGTGTGGTGGATTTGATGTTATGAATTTGTTGTTAGGTATTAATATGTTAATAAATGAGATTAGCTATGAAGGTCCCTGAATTTACCCAATAGTGTGTTGAAATTACAGTTATGAACCGTTAAAATTCCTCCATTTATAAAGATAACAGGTAAAATAACATGTAGGGATAAAAATATAGGTAAGGTACGAGGATACATTCTCGCCCACGCCAGCGTTTTCTAGCGCCATTGAAACTAACTAGTTAGAACATGCAGACTAAACGACCTATCCTTTTAGACGGAGGTAGAAACGGAGATAAAAGAAAAAATGTGACGGTCTAAAACGTGTTTGAATATAAATGCTAAAAGACGCAATTTGTAGTTTTAAAGAAAAAATTACGCCACTAGTTGACACAATGTAAGGAAATGGACAAAAAACGACCTTAGCTCTTGTTAGAAACAGACGTATCTTGGACGGTTTACGGTAATTAGTCGTTTTCGTTTGAATATAGCGGCAAACGCCGTACACGAAGGTTCAAAAACAAATTTCAAAACTAACCTTGAAAAAAGAAGGTTTTTTCTTAATAATAAGTTTAGGAAAATAAAAACTAGCTAGTTTGATAGCCCATCTTAATCTGAGAAATAATATACTTTTAATTACACAGACGGACATATAACACGGAAGATATTGACGAAAGACTGTATTGTTCGATACAGACTAGCGGACAGTTTTTTGTGCATATTTTCACTAAAGTTACATTTTGACGTCCTTGAGACTAAAAATGCAAAAACCAACCGCAGGTGGACTAAGGGCAAAGTAGGAGGATAGTAGCTAAAAATAACTTAGCATAGAATCTTAGAAGTAGGGGGAGACAAAATTTGTGTAGTTTTTTTCTTGTAGTTTCGTCCAAAAACAAGTGTAATTTTGGGAAAAGCCAAGTTGGGACGGACAGACCGACAGAAAAATACTACACACTAGACTGAGACTGGACCGAAATTGGACATTTGTATTTTGAATATTTGAAAGATAGAGGGGAAGTCCGCTGATTGGACAGAAGTTTTCATATTATGGAAAGAAAGACGCACGCTAGTGCCATTTTGTATAAGACTGTCCAGTTACACAGTTCGTTAATGCTAAAAGAGTGATTCCCAGGAAATATTATATGTTCTCAGTGGGACGCCATACTCTAGCCAGCAGCTCAGCTGAGTTTTGCCAGTACTACGTAACTGTGTTCTCAATTTTGAATTGTAGTAAGGGAAAAAGCATTTACCTTTTTTATTTTAATATTTTGAGTGAGTGGTACTGCCATGTCATGAAAAATGATTACGACAAGCTTACTCTAGGTCCCCAGCAGCAGTCCAGGGCCTAGAGACAAACAAATAATATAGGAAAACATATCTAAGACTATGGAAGACAGATCTATATTTGAGATCAGTGGGAACATATCACCCACCTTATTGGATGGAAGAGGAAACTATTGAACATATTTCGGATGCAATGCAGTCTTGGGCAACTGGTGCTATTGGATAACAACTGGGTGAGATGTGCTGAGTTGGTCAGAGAGATCTGACCCGATCTTTGTAATGTTTTTTCGTTATGTGTAAAAATTGGTGCAGTAGGCAGTGTGTTGACACATGGCACAAATTTTGGTTTCAGAGTTTCTGGTCTGGCACTATGCTAGTGCCAGATGCTGTGTAGAAGTACAAGAGTGGATGCCTAAGCAGTCTAACATATTACTCCAGCTACTGAGAGGAGTGGGCCACTAGAATTCTGTACTGCATCGTCACAGGCCAGATAAGTGAAAACCTGGCCTGCTGTGGATTCATCAACCTTGTCCACAATAAATAAAGAAATAAAAGCCTATTGTATAAACACTATAGCTCAGTCCATATTTCAAGGACAATGAACATTATAAACAGAGATTGGGCATGATGACACCACCCCAACTAAACATCCAGTGCTAGTTTTCCAAAGACTCTGTAGTTAGTATTAATATTAACCAATGTAACAACATATTTATGTATAACATTTTCATTTGATTGTTCAAATATATATATATATATATATATATATATATATATATATATATATATATATATATATATATAGATATATATATATATATATATATATATATATATATATATATATAAATATATATATATGCACTTTTATTGATAAATACATATTGTTTCATACGTCCTGACCAGAAGAAACATTTGGTTCAGGACTAAATAAATTCAAAAAATTGTAAAATCTAAAATTCTAAAGCCAGTGTTAGTTGATTTGATCATAGAGCTTAGTATTATTATTATTATTATTATTATTAGACTTAGTATTTACATGTGTGTGTCTGTGTATTTAATTACCTACACATCACAATTCAGTACCCTAGACATTAAACGTAGCTAACATACATAATAGTAGAATAAGTCTGTTTGAGGTCGTAAGTGGTAGCAGAAAGGCATTCTGTAACTCACATAAACTTTTATCTTCAGGAGCCTTCACAGCTGACCTCATCCAGTACACTAGGTAACATAACAACCACGCAATAACATCAAAAACCACTACAAATATTGGGGGCTCGTCCGGGATTTAGGTTTATCAAAGATATTAGGGTCTCCTGGTCTGGGAATTAAACTATTGGGGGCATAAGTTGTATAAATTTAACAGTGTCCCTAAAATTAAAAGTGGAAAGTAAAAGTTGATGAATCTTCCCAGCCAGTGGTAATTAATTAATTAGTATATTACCTTAGTAATTACACTTTGTTGTTTACCTTAGTCATTGTTAAATTGTGTGATATAGTATGGCAGATCTAGCCAAATTCAGATCGGCTGCTGTGCTGACGGCGAAGGAAATGAACATGGATGGTCAGGTTTTAGTTCAATATGTAACGTCAGAATATGACAAGTATATTGAAAGGGAAGATAGGATGTTAGCTGAAGAGAAGAGGTTACAAATTGAGGCTGACAAAGAACTTAAGAGGCTGCAGATTGAGGCAGAAGAAAAACGACATCAAAGGTAGGCAGAAGAAAAGAGATTGACTGCCGAAAGGGAAGCAGAAGATAGGAGATTGCAAAGGGAGCACGAATTACGACTAAGGGAGTTGGAATTACAAGGCCATGCTCCGGAAAATGGTGCCAGTACCTTTGCCTCAGATGCCACGCCTAGTCAGGGAGCCTCAACCTCAGCTATGGGGTTTCATTTAGACCATTTTGTTGAGAAAGACGATGACATAAAGGGGTACCTAAGTAGATTTGAACTATTGGCTACTACGTATGGGTTAGAGAGAGAGAGGTGGAGTCTTAAGTTATCCCAGGGGCTTAGAGGTACTTCTTATGAAGTTTTTGCTAAGATGAATAGAGACGACCAAGACAATTATGACATGCTAAAGCAGGCTTTGTTATTGAGATATGAAAAGAATGGTGAATTTTATCGTAAGAAGTTTAGAAATGCCAAACTTTTGTCTGGGGAGACATACCACAAATTCTCTGCCAGACTGGAAACCTATTTGGAGAAATGGACTGCTCTGGGGAAGACCCAAGATCTCAAAGAAATGATCATGATAGAGCAATTAAGAGAGTCCATGGCTCCAGACCTGAGAAAATTTCTCATGGAACAAGGTGCAGAGAGGTTGAAGGAGGTTTTGAATGTCGCTGAGAGGTATCAGGCAGCCCAGGCAGAGGTAAGTGGCTCTAAAAAGAAACATATAGAAAATTTTAAAGTCCCACAGCACTTTAATAAATTTGATACCAGAGAACAAGGTAATAAAGGTAGGACAAACTTTGATAGACCACGAAATGATTGTCGTGATAGAAACTCACAGTTCAATGACCAAAAATATAATGAAAGAAAACCTTTTAACCAAGGAAAGAGATGGTGCAAATGGTGTAAGAAAGACAACCATAACACCGAATTTTGTAAAAGGAAACCTTCAAACATTGCTGCAATGAAATCGGGGAACCAGAGATTAAAGGTTAATCCTAATGGACAGCAGGAACCTTATCACCCCCAGTTTGTGAGGATGTTATTTGTAATGGGGTCACCATAAGGTGCCTATAGGATACAGGTTTGGATTATGATTCAGTTGTGAAGGCTAGCCTAGTGGACCCAAGTCAGTATACCACGGAAACAGTGGAAATACAAGGGGCGACTAAGGACATACCACTCATGACACTTCCCATCGCAAGGATAACGGTGAAAACTCGCTATGTGGAAGGAGAAATCAGAGCAGCAGTGATAGATGAACCAATCTACCCTCTGATATTGGGGTGTAGATACGTCTTCTTGGGGAATCCCGAGAGACCTGTGATCATGGCGACAGTGCAGACCAGGTCACAGTCAAAGGAGGAAGAAGGTGAACCTATAAATGCTCATCCAGAAGAGATGAGGAAGGCGCAGGCTGAGGATAGGACACTCAAGCCATGTTTTAAAAAATTGCCCAAATGCCACACACCTCCAAGCAAGGGAGAGTATTTTATGAAGAATAAATTGATATACAGGAAGGCCGGAACTGGAACAAATGGTCACAACCAGCTGGTTCTTCCCACTTCATATAGGGATAAAGTGATGGAACTAGGGCATGCGATTCCCTTCAGTGGTCACATGGGGATCAGCGCCACAGGACAGCGTATAGCTTGTCATTACTTCTGGCCAGGGATAACGGAAGATATAAAAAGATATGTCAAATCCTGTCCAGAATGTCAAAGGGTAGCTCCAAAGCA
Organism: Oreohelix idahoensis; assembly: GCA_024509875.1. Lineage (NCBI taxonomy): Eukaryota > Metazoa > Mollusca > Gastropoda > Stylommatophora > Oreohelicidae > Oreohelix > Oreohelix idahoensis. Next base: position 26,290 of record JAMPIV010002955.1, read on the forward strand.
TTGGACTGCTCCTGCAACTCTAGGGGAAATGCCCATAGTGGGAACACCTTTTGAGAGGGTTGCAGTGGATATTGTGGGACCTCTCACTCGGACCAAGAGGAGGAACAGTTACATCTTTACTCTGGTGGACACTTGTTCTATGTGGGGAGAGGCGGTAGCCCTGCCATCAATTGATTCGAAACATGTGGTAGAGGCACTACTTACAATATTCACAAGATTAGGATTCCCGCATCAAATCTTGACTGATAATGGCTCGCAGTTCAAGGGGAAACTAACGGAAGAAGTTTTTAAGCTATTTCAAGCCAGACACTTTCATTGTAGTCCGTACCATCCACAAGGGAACGGCCAGGTAGAGAGGTTCAATGGGACTCTCATTTCTATCCTGAGGAAGCTGGCACATGAGAAACGTGATATGTGGGATCAATTTCTGCCCGCCGCGTTGTTTGCGTATCGGGAGGTACCACATAGTTCAACCGGGATGGCTCCCGCAACCCTGCTATTTGGGAGGCCAATAAAAGGTTCATTAGAAGCATTATTAAGGACCTGGACCGATGAGAAAGCAGAAGAGACTGTTACCTCATCATATCAATATGTGAACGAGCTGACCACTCGTCTGAAAGCTGGATGGAAACTGGCAAATGATAATTTGAGACAAGCCAGGAAGAAACATGCAGCGTATTTTAATAGAAAAGCAAAGGACAGAGAATTAGCTGTGGGAGAGAAAGTGCTTCTTCTACTACCCGGCAGCCAGAATAAGTTGCAAATTGGATGGCAAGGTCCATATACGGTTCTAGAGAAGTTGTCTAGAACAAACTATAAAATTGACAAAAAGGGGAAGGAAAAGATATATCATGTGAACCTTTTAAAGAAGTATCTGGACAGACCAATCCAGGAAAGCACCCCCTTACTGACCTTGGCTATCGCAACTAAAATGAAAAAAGGAACCACTCACCTCACATGAATACCCATTACACCCCTGTGAGACAGCAGCACAGGTAACAGTCAGTAAGCACCTGACTAAAAATCAGAGGGAGAGAGTTCAACAGGTTCTGGAGGAACATACAGATGTATTAACAGATAAACCAGGACATACACATTTGCTACAGTATGACATGAAGCTGGTAGATTCAAACCCAATCTGTATGAGAGCCTATTCTGTTCCGTTCGCTAAGGAGAAGGCATTGAAAGAGGAAATAGATTATTTGTTGAAAGAAGGGATTATTTCTCACAGTGAATCTTCTTTTAGCTCCAGTGTAGTTTTGTTGAGGAAACCGTCTGGGGAACATAGACTGTGCATAGATTACAGGAAACTGAATGCTGTCACAGAAGGACAAGTGGATCCATTACCGGACACAAAACAGTTATGTGCCAGATTGCTTACTTACTTACTTAGTCGTTCCCCTTCTACCGTGAGGTGTAGAGGTTTGCCAGATTGAACAAGGCAAAATACTTTTCGAAGGTGGATCTTAGCAAAGGCTATTACCAGATTCCAGTGAAGCCTGAAGTTAGACCTTATTTAGCTTTTAGCACCTCGGAAGGACATTATGAATTCAACATGCTACCATTCGGATTGAAAAATGCTCCGAGTGTATTTTCTAGGATGATGCGCAAATTGTTGGATCCCTTGAATAATCCATGTATCACAAATTTCATGGATGATATTCTCGTCGCCACAGAAACATTTGAAGAACACATTAACGCTCTGAATATGTTATTTGATAGGCTCAGAGAATCGAACTTAACTGCTACACCAACAAAATGTTGTATTGGATGCAAGGAGTTGGAATTCTTGGGACATACTGTATATCAGGGTAACATGACCCCTGACCCCAAGAACTTGGAAAAACTGCAGAGAGCACCTAGACCGCAAACAAAAAAAGACGTGCGATCATTCGTGTCGTTATGTGGGTTTTACCAAAAATATATCAAAAATTGTAACTCTATATGTGCTCCTCTGACGGATCTGACTCGCAAGGGAAATCCAGATAAAATTGTTTGGTCAGCGCAATGTGAATTGGCATTTCAAGAGTTAAAGGAAAAACTCACTAGCAAGCCTATTCTCAAATTCCCTGATTTGACTCAGGACTTTGTGGTGAGAACAGATGCAAGCAATGTAGGCCTGGGGGCGGCTCTGTTGCAGAGGTCCTCTTCACCCAATGGGGAACTGAACCCAGTCGCTTATGCAAGCCGCAAGTTAAACAAAGCGGAACAAGGATATTCCACAAGCGAAAAAGAATGTTTAGCGTTAATCTGGGCAATAAAAAAGTTCCAAATCTATCTGTATGGTAGGACTTTTGTGGTCCAGACAGATCACCAGCCTCTCATGTTCTTATCTCAGGCCAAGCATGAAAATGCAAGATTGTTAAGATGGTCTTTATTGTTTATTATTGAATATATCCCGGGGTCACAGAATGTCGGTGCAGATTTCCTCAGTAGGCACCCCTGTAATCAAAATTAGAATAGTTGGCAGGCGGGAGGAGTTAATTTTATCTATGTGTATCACTGGTTTTGGAACTTGCATTAGTGCATGTTCTCAAGTGGGGAGAAGTGTGGTGAAATTACAGTGATGCAACGTTAAAATTCCTCCATTTATAAAGATAACAGGTAAAATAACATGTAGGGATAAAAAATATAGGTAAGGTACGAGGATACATTCTCGCCCACGCCAGCGTTTTCTAGCGCCATTGAAACTAACTAGTTAGAACATGCAGACTAAACGACCTATCCGTTTAGACGGGGTAGAAACGGAGATAAAAGAAAAAAATGTGACGGTCTAAACACGTGTTTGAATCTAAATGCTAAAAGACGCAATTTGTAGTTTTAAAGAAAAATTACGCCACTAGTTGACACAGTGTAAGGAAATGGACAAAAAACGACCTTAGCTCTTGTTAGAAACAGACGTATCTTGGACGGTTTACGGTAATTAGTCGTTTTCGTTTGAATATAGCGGCAAACGCCGTACACGAAGGTTCAAAAACAAATTTCAAAACTAACCTTGAAAAAAGTAGGTTTTTTCTTAATAATAAGTTTAGGAAAATAAAAACTAGCTAGTTTGATAGCCCATCTTAATCTGAGAAATAATATACTTTTAATTACACAGACGGACATATAACACGGAAGATATTGACGAAAGACTGTATTGTTCGATACAGACTAGCGGACAGTTTTTTGTGCATATTTTCACTAAAGTTACATTTTGACGTCCTTGAGACTAAAAATGCAAAAACCAACCGCAGGTGGACTAAGGGCAAAGTAGGAGGATAGTAGCTAAAAATAACTTAGCATAGAATCTTAGAAGTAGGGGGAGACAAAATTTGTGTAGTTTTTTCTTGTAGTTTCGTCCAAAAACAAGTGTAATTTTGGGAAAAGCCAAGTTGGGACGGACAGACCGACAGAAAAATACTACACACTAGACTGAGACTGGACCGAAATTGGACATTTGTATTTTGAATATTTGAAAGATAGAGGGGAAGTCCGCTGATTGGACAGAAGTTTTCATATTATGGAAAGAAAGACGCACGCTAGTGCCATTTTGTATAAGACTGTCCAGTTACACAGTTCGTTAATGCTAAAAGAGTGATTCCCAGGAAATATTATATGTTCTCAGTGGGACGCCATACTCTAGCCAGCAGCTCAGCTGAGTTTTGCTAGTACTACGTAACTGTGTTCTCAATTTTGAATTGTGGTAAGGGAAAAAGCATTTACCTTTTTTATTTTAATATTTTGAGTGAGTGATACTGCCATGTCATGAAAAATGATTACGACAAGTGAGTGCTTCCTCTAGGTCCCCAGCAGCAGTCCAGGGCCTAGAGACAAACAAATAATATAGGAAAACATATCTAAGACTATGGAAGACAGATCTATATTTGAGATCAGTGGGAACATATCACCCATCTTATTGGATGGAAGAGGAAACTATTGAACATATTTCGGATGCAATGCAGTCTTGGGAAACTGGTGCTATTGGATAACAACTGGGTGAGATGTGCTGAGTTGGTCAGAGAGATCTGACCCGATCTTTGTAATGTTTTTTCGTTATGTGTAAAAATTGGTGCAGTAGGCAGTGTGTTGACACATGGCACAAATTTTGGTTTCAGAGTTTCTGGTCTGGCACTATGCTAGTGCCAGATGCTGTGTAGAAGTACAAGAGTGGATGCCTAAGCAGTCTAACATATTACTCCAGCTACTGAGAGGAGTGGGCCACTAGAATTCTGTACTGCATCGTCACAGGCCAGATAAGTGAAAACCTGGCCTGCTGTGGATTCATCAACCTTGTCCACAATAAATAAAGAAATAAAAGCCTATTGTATAAACACTATAGCTCAGTCCATATTTCAAGGACAATGAACATTATAAACAGAGATTGGGCATGATGACACCACCCCAACTAAACATCCAGTGCTAGTTTTCCAAAGACTCTGTAGTTAGTATTAATATTAACCAATGTAACAACATATTTATGTATAACATTTTCATTTGATTGTTCAATATATATATATATATATATATATATATATATATATATATATATATATATATATATATATATATATATATATATATATATATATATATATATATATATATATATATATATATATATATATATATATATATATATATATATATATATATATATATATATATATATATATATATATATATATATGCACTTTTATTGATAAATACATATTATTTCATACGTCCTGACCAGAAGAAACATTTGGTTCAGGACTAAATAAATTCAAAAAATTGTAAAATCTAAAATTCTAAAGCCAGTGTTAGTTGATTTGATCCTAGAGCTTAGTATTATTATTATTATTATTATTATTAGACTTAGTATTTACATGTGTGTGTCTGTGTATTTAATTACCTACACATCACAATTCAGTACCCTAGACATTAAACGTAGCTAACATACATAATAGTAGAATAAGTCTGTTTGAGGTCGTAAGTGGTAGCAGAAAGGCATTCTGTAACTCACATAAACTTTTATCTTCAGGAGCCTTCACAGCTGACCTCATCCAGTACACTAGGTAACATAACAACCACGCAATAACATCAAAAACCACTACAAATATTGGGGGCTCGTCCGGGATTTAGGTTTATCAAAGATATTAGGGTCTCCTGGTCTGGGAATTAAACTATTGGGGGCATAAGTTGTATAAATTTAACAGTGTCCCTAAAATTAAAAGTGGAAAGTAAAAGTTGATGAATCTTCCCAGCCAGTGGTAATTAATTAATTAGTATATTACCTTAGTAATTACACTTTGTTGTTTACCTTAGTCATTGTTAAATTGTGTGATATAGTATGGCAGATCTAGCCAAATTCAGATCGGCTGCTGTGCTGACGGCGAAGGAAATGAACATGGATGGTCAGGTTTTAGTTCAATATGTAACGTCAGAATATGACAAGTATATTGAAAGGGAAGATAGGATGTTAGCTGAAGAGAAGAGGTTACAAATTGAGGCTGACAAAGAACTTAAGAGGCTGCAGATTGAGGCAGAAGAAAAACGACATCAAAGGGAGGCAGAAGAAAAGAGATTGACTGCCGAAAGGGAAGCAGAAGATAGGAGATTGCAAAGGGAGCACGAATTACGACTAAGGGAGTTGGAATTACAAGGCCATGCTCCGGAAAATGGTGCCAGTACCTTTGCCTCAGATGCCACGCCTAGTCAGGGAGCCTCAACCTCAGCTATGGGGTTTCATTTAGACCATTTTGTTGAGAAAGACGATGACATAAAGGGGTACCTAAGTAGATTTGAACTATTGGCTACTACGTATGGGTTAGAGAGAGAGAGGTGGAGTCTTAAGTTATCCCAGGGGCTTAGAGGTACTTCTTATGAAGTTTTTGCTAAGATGAATAGAGACGACCAAGAGAATTATGACATGCTAAAGCAGGCTTTGTTATTGAGATATGAAAAGAATGGTGAATTTCATCGTAAGAAGTTTAGAAATGCCAAACTTTTGTCTGGGGAGACATACCACAAATTCTCTGCCAGACTGGAAACCTATTTGGAGAAATGGACTGCTCTGGGGAAGACCCAAGATCTCAAAGAAATGATCATGATAGAGCAATTAAGAGAGTCCATGGCTCCAGACCTGAGAAAATTTCTCATGGAACAAGGTGCAGAGAGGTTGAAGGAGGTTTTGAATGTCGCTGAGAGGTATCAGGCAGCCCAGGCAGAGGTAAGTGGCTCTAAAAAGAAACATATAGAAAATTTTAAAGTCCCACAGCACTTTAATAAATTTGATACCAGAGAACAAGGTAATAAAGGTAGGACAAACTTTGATAGACCACGAAATGATTGTCGTGATAGAAACTCACAGTTCAATGACCAAAAATATAATGAAAGAAAACCTTTTAACCAAGGAAAGAGATGGTGCAAATGGTGTAAGAAAGACAACCATAACACCGAATTTTGTAAAAGGAAACCTTCAAACATTGCTGCAATGAAATCGGGGAACCAGAGATTAAAGGTTAATCCTAATGGACAGCAGGAACCTTATCACCCCCCAGTTTGTGAGGATGTTATTTGTAATGGGGTCACCATAAGGTGCCTATAGGATACAGGTTTGGATTATGATTCAGTTGTGAAGGCTAGCCTAGTGGACCCAAGTCAGTATACCACGGAAACAGTGGAAATACAAGGGGCGACTAAGGACATACCACTCATGACACTTCCCATCGCAAGGATAACGGTGAAAACTCGCTATGTGGAAGGAGAAATCAGAGCAGCAGTGATAGATGAACCAATCTACCCTCTGATATTGGGGTGTAGATACGTCTTCTTGGGGAATCCCGAGAGACCTGTGATCATGGCGACAGTGCAGACCAGGTCACAGTCAAAGGAGGAAGAAGGTGAACCTATAAATGCTCATCCAGAAGAGATGAGGAAGGCGCAGGCTGAGGATAGGACACTCAAGCCATGTTTTAAAAAATTGCCCAAATGCCACACACCTCCAAGCAAGGGAGAGTATTTTATGAAGAATAAATTGATATACAGGAAGGCCGGAACTGGAACAAATGGTCACAACCAGCTGGTTCTTCCCACTTCATATAGGGATAAAGTGATGGAACTAGGGCATGCGATTCCCTTCAGTGGTCACATGGGGATCAGCGCCACAGGACAGCGTATAGCTTGTCATTACTTCTGGCCAGGGATAACGGAAGATATAAAAAGATATGTCAAATCCTGTCCAGAATGTCAAAGGGTAGCTCCAAAGCATTGGACTGCTCCTGCAACTCTAGGGGAAATGCCCATAGTGGGAACACCTTTTGAGAGGGTTGCAGTGGATATTGTGGGACCTCTCACTCGGACCAAGAGGAGGAACAGTTACATCTTTACTCTGGTGGACACTTGTTCTATGTGGGGAGAGGCGGTAGCCCTGCCATCAATTGATTCGAAACATGTGGTAGAGGCACTACTTACAATATTCACAAGATTAGGATTCCCGCATCAAATCTTGACTGATAATGGCTCGCAGTTCAAGGGGAAACTAACGGAAGAAGTTTTTTAAGCTATTTCAAGCCAGACACTTTCATTGTAGTCCGTACCATCCACAAGGGAACGGCCAGGTAGAGAGGTTCAATGGGACTCTCATTTCTATCCTGAGGAAGCTGGCACATGAGAAACGTGATATGTGGGATCAATTTCTGCCCGCCGCGTTGTTTGCGTATCGGGAGGTACCACATAGTTCAACCGGGATGGCTCCCGCAACCCTGCTATTTGGGAGGCCAATAAAAGGTTCATTAGAAGCATTATTAAGGACCTGGACCGATGAGAAAGCAGAAGAGACTGTTACCTCATCATATCAATATGTGAACGAGCTGACCACTCGTCTGAAAGCTGGATGGAAACTGGCAAATGATAATTTGAGACAAGCCAGGAAGAAACATGCAGCGTATTTTAATAGAAAAGCAAAGGACAGAGAATTAGCTGTGGGAGAGAAAGTGCTTCTTCTACTACCCGGCAGCCAGAATAAGTTGCAAATTGGATGGCAAGGTCCATATACGGTTCTAGAGAAGTTGTCTAGAACAAACTATAAAATTGACAAAAAGGGGAAGGAAAAGATATATCATGTGAACCTTTTAAAGAAGTATCTGGACAGACCAATCCAGGAAAGCACCCCCTTACTGACCTTGGCTATCGCAACTAAAATGAAAAAGGAACCACTCACCTCACATGAATACCCATTACACCCCTGTGAGACAGCAGCACAGGTAACAGTCAGTAAGCACCTGACTAAAAATCAGAGGGAGAGAGTTCAACAGGTTCTGGAGGAACATACAGATGTATTAACAGATAAACCAGGACATACACATTTGCTACAGTATGACATGAAGCTGGTAGATTCAAACCCAATCTGTATGAGAGCCTATTCTGTTCCGTTCGCTAAGGAGAAGGCATTGAAAGAGGAAATAGATTATTTGTTGAAAGAAGGGATTATTTCTCACAGTGAATCTTCTTTTAGCTCCAGTGTAGTTTTGTTGAGGAAACAGTCTGGGAAACATAGACTGTGCATAGATTACAGGAAACTGAATGCTGTCACAGAAGGACAAGTGGATCCATTACCGGACACAAAACAGTTATGTGCCAGATTGCTTACTTACTTACTTAGTCGTTCCCCTTCTACCGTGAGGTGTAGAGGTTTGCCAGATTGAACAAGGCAAAATACTTTTCGAAGGTGGATCTTAGCAAAGGCTATTACCAGATTCCAGTGAAGCCTGAAGTTAGACCTTATTTAGCTTTTAGCACCTCGGAAGGACATTATGAATTCAACATGCTACCATTCGGATTGAAAAATGCTCCGAGTGTATTTTCTAGGATGATGCGCAAATTGTTGGATCCCTTGAATAATCCATGTATCACAAATTTCATGGATGATATTCTCGTCGCCACAGAAACATTTGAAGAACACATTAACGCTCTGAATATGTTATTTGATAGGCTCAGAGAATCGAACTTAACTGCTACACCAACAAAATGTTGTATTGGATGCAAGGAGTTGGAATTCTTGGGACATACTGTATATCAGGGTAACATGACCCCTGACCCCAAGAACTTGGAAAAACTGCAGAGAGCACCTAGACCGCAAACAAAAAAAGACGTGCGATCATTCGTGTCGTTATGTGGGTTTTACCAAAAATATATCAAAAATTGTAACTCTATATGTGCTCCTCTGACGGATCTGACTCGCAAGGGAAATCCAGATAAAATTGTTTGGTCAGCGCAATGTGAATTGGCATTTCAAGAGTTAAAGGAAAAACTCACTAGCAAGCCTATTCTCAAATTCCCTGATTTGACTCAGGACTTTGTGGTGAGAACAGATGCAAGCAATGTAGGCCTGGGGGCGGCTCTGTTGCAGAGGTCCTCTTCACCCAATGGGGAACTGAACCCAGTCGCTTATGCAAGCCGCAAGTTAAACAAAGCGGAACAAGGATATTCCACAAGCGAAAAAGAATGTTTAGCGTTAATCTGGGCAATAAAAAAGTTCCAAATCTATCTGTATGGTAGGACTTTTGTGGTCCAGACAGATCACCAGCCTCTCATGTTCTTATCTCAGGCCAAGCATGAAAATGCAAGATTGTTAAGATGGTCTTTATTGTTTATTATTGAATATATCCCGGGGTCACAGAATGTCGGTGCAGATTTCCTCAGTAGGCACCCCTGTAATCAAAATTAGAATAGTTGGCAGGCGGGAGGAGTTAATTTTATCTATGTGTATCACTGGTTTTGGAACTTGCATTAGTGCATGTTCTCAAGTGGGGAGAAGTGTGGTGAAATTACAGTGATGCAACGTTAAAATTCCTCCATTTATAAAGATAACAGGTAAAATAACATGTAGGGATAAAAAATATAGGTAAGGTACGAGGATACATTCTCGCCCACGCCAGCGTTTTCTAGCGCCATTGAAACTAACTAGTTAGAACATGCAGACTAAACGACCTATCCGTTTAGACGGGGTAGAAACGGAGATAAAAGAAAAAAATGTGACGGTCTAAACACGTGTTTGAATCTAAATGCTAAAAGACGCAATTTGTAGTTTTAAAGAAAAAATTACGCCACTAGTTGACACAGTGTAAGGAAATGGACAAAAAACGACCTTAGCTCTTGTTAGAAACAGACGTATCTTGGACGGTTTACGGTAATTAGTCGTTTTCGTTTGAATATAGCGGCAAACGCCGTACACGAAGGTTCAAAAACAAATTTCAAAACTAACCTTGAAAAAAGTAGGTTTTTTCTTAATAATAAGTTTAGGAAAATAAAAACTAGCTAGTTTGATAGCCCATCTTAATCTGAGAAATAATATACTTTTAATTACACAGACGGACATATAACACGGAAGATATTGACGAAAGACTGTATTGTTCGATACAGACTAGCGGACAGTTTTTTGTGCATATTTTCACTAAAGTTACATTTTGACGTCCTTGAGACTAAAAATGCAAAAACCAACCGCAGGTGGACTAAGGGCAAAGTAGGAGGATAGTAGCTAAAAATAACTTAGCATAGAATCTTAGAAGTAGGGGGAGACAAAATTTGTGTAGTTTTTTCTTGTAGTTTCGTCCAAAAACAAGTGTAATTTTGGGAAAAGCCAAGTTGGGACGGACAGACCGACAGAAAAAATACTACACACTAGACTGAGACTGGACCGAAATTGGACATTTGTATTTTGAATATTTGAAAGATAGAGGGGAAGTCCGCTGATTGGACAGAAGTTTTCATATTATGGAAAGAAAGACGCACGCTAGTGCCATTTTGTATAAGACTGTCCAGTTACACAGTTCGTTAATGCTAAAAGAGTGATTCCCAGGAAATATTATATGTTCTCAGTGGGACGCCATACTCTAGCCAGCAGCTCAGCTGAGTTTTGCTAGTACTACGTAACTGTGTTCTCAATTTTGAATTGTGGTAAGGGAAAAAGCATTTACCTTTTTTATTTTAATATTTTGAGTGAGTGATACTGCCATGTCATGAAAAATGATTACGACAAGTGAGTGCTTCCTCTAGGTCCCCAGCAGCAGTCCAGGGCCTAGAGACAAACAAATAATATAGGAAAACATATCTAAGACTATGGAAGACAGATCTATATTTGAGATCAGTGGGAACATATCACCCATCTTATTGGATGGAAGAGGAAACTATTGAACATATTTCGGATGCAATGCAGTCTTGGGAAACTGGTGCTATTGGATAACAACTGGGTGAGATGTGCTGAGTTGGTCAGAGAAATCTGACCCGATCTTTGTAATGTTTTTTCGTTGTTATGTGTAAAAATTGGTGCAGTAGGCAGTGTGTTGACACATGGCACAAATTTTGGTTTCAGAGTTTCTGGTCTGGCACTATGCTAGTGCCAGATGCTGTGTAGAAGTACAAGAGTGGATGCCTAAGCAGCCTAACATTTTACTCCAGCTACTGAGAGGAGTGGGCCACTAGAATTCTGTACTGCATCGTCACAGGCCAGATAAGTGAAAACCTGGCCTGCTGTGGATTCATCAACCTTGTCCACAATAAATAAAGAAATAAAATCCTATTGTATAAACACTATAGCTCAGTCCATATTTCAAGGACAATGAACATTATAAACAGAGATTGGGCATGATGACACCACCCCAACTAAACATCCAGTGCTAGTTTTCCAAAGACTCTGTAGTTAGTATTAATATTAACTAATGTAACAACATATTTATGTATAAAATTTTCATTTGATTGTTCAATATATATATATATATATATATATATATATATATATATATATATATATATATATATATATATATATATATATATATATATATATATATATATATATATATATATATATATATATATATGCACTTTTATTGATAAATACATATTATTTCATACGTCCTGACCAGAAGAAACATTTGGTTCAGGACTAAATAAATTCAAAAAATTGTAAAATCTAAAATTCTAAAGCCAGTGTTAGTTGATTTGATCCTAGAGCTTAGTATTATTATTATTATTATTATTAGACTTAGTATTTACATGTGTGTGTCTGTGTATTTAATTACCTACACATCACAATTCAGTACCCTAGACATTAAACGTAGCTAACATACATAATAGTAGAATAAGTCTGTTTGAGGTCGTAAGTGGTAGCAGAAAGGCATTCTGTAACTCACATAAACTTTTATCTTCAGGGGCCTTCACAGCTGACCTCATCCAGTACACTAGGTAACATAACAACCACGCAATAACATCAAAAACCACTACAAATAGTATTGTGAACTTTTCAGGGTACCTTTCAGCTACCACCTTTTTTATCTCAATCAAAATGTATTTATATTATTATTATTATTAAATGACTTCGTGTTGTGTCTAGGGTTATGAATGTAGAGTGTAATGTACAAAATCAACAAACATACAAACAAATAGTTTATTATTCACAACAGCACACAGTACTACCACAATAACATACAAACGACACTCTAAAATGCTATCTTATTTAAGACTGTGGTTGAATTTTGTGTAAAGATAATATTTACAATTTTATTATCCTGATTCTAATTTATTTGGAATCAGGATTGACAATTTAAAAGTGAAATCAAAATAATCAATTACATCAGTCAAATAGCACAATAGATCCTCTGTCCATACATAAAAATATTATTCTCATATACGTCTGTAGTGTTCTCCTACTTTAAGGAAATACTGGTAGTACCACTAGGTCGTTGTTTGAAATCATATCCTTTTATTAATGTCTGTTTCTATTTTGTCACTTGTGGAACTATTAATATTTGTCCCAATTTTATTCACTGTCACTTTTTATATTTTTTCTTATAAAGTTCTGTAGTTGAGCTTTCAGGTGCCGAACGAGAACTTATCTTTGCAGTAGAATATAGGTTGAACCTTTCCTCTGCTCGCTTGACAATCTGTTCCCTGTTTGATAGGCAATGGCCACTAGCATGGGCTCGCAGTAAACAGGCAGAGTCCTGAATCAATCAGTTTTCAAGCGTTTGGTACCACATTAACGTCAGTACCCAGGACCTCTGAAATGTGAAGGTATGCATCCTTCGTAATATCTAGCATACACTAATAGTCCACAGTTAAGGACATGTACATTACAAATAAACAAAAAGGATCATATCCTTATACAAACCTATGCCACCATTTTCTTTTGATGTGACAATGTACACCAGTATTCCTCCCCCCTAATAGTTACAACGCCACTGCAATTCCAGCTGTAATCTCTTCCATATAATAGGATAGGTGTTATGCTCCTTTATGACAATCATACATATTCTTGTATTTTTACACCTCTCTGACAGTCTATCACATGGTGGATCAATCTTTAGGCTTTGCCTCATGTTCGCTATAGACCCACTCATGTTCAGACATATATTATTATTTCACATTCAATTTTTATATAAAATACAGATTAATAAATGTCAATCTTATCACAATGTTCAATGAAATACACAGAGACGATGACTGACACAATTTCGATCTGTTTTGTTGCCCAGGCTGTCCAGAAATGTATTTAAAAGCACAGCCTGATCTCATCTATCACTGTGAAAAATCTTCTAGAAATGGCGTCCCCCCCTAACGCTTATTCTGACAATATCGATTCAGTTGGCCAATCACTTTTAATTTTACAAGGGTAAACAGTCTTTTAAAAAATATCATTCAAACTTTTCCTACGTTACTAGGCTATTTATGTTTATTTAAAGGTCAGCCAATAATATTTCGTCTCACTTCAAATGCCACCCAATCGGATTCACTGTACTATCTGAGCCTATCTGTCACCTACTTTTTCCCCCAAAAATATGCGATCCAATCTAAGCAGATATGACTTGACCTGACAGTATCTCTGATCTATATGTATGGTTTTATCGATAGTTGATTAGTTAAGGGACTATTTATATAACTAACACCATATTCTTGGTCAGCAAGTCTTCAGGTACACGAATCTACGATTTTTAAGGGGCTATGTGGTTTGGTTCAAAATTCTATCTTTTTTTCTATGTTAGTTGTTTATTTTTAAACTACCTCTCGTTCACTCTTTTTCCATGTACTATCAAGCTAAATACGAGAGCTTAGGTCATTCACAATAAGAGCTTAACCTGTTTACATGACCGTAGTGTCCACAATTCTAACTTTTTCAGTGTATTTGGGGAAACCCCTAAGGCAAGGCTGGCCCCTGTGCTAGGGTTGGCTTTTAGTTTAAAATCAATGCGAAACGAATTAGCATTTCATCCATCCTTGCCCCTCCTCGTTCCACAATGCATTTTAGGCAAATATTTTCTTAGAACTAGGAAAAGTGGGTGTTTATGTCAAGAACGAATTTGAAAAATTGGGTACCGTTTTGTTCGGCTATTCGTTAGCAAATAATAATCTGAAGGCGTAGGCGACACCAACCGTTCTAGCAGAAAATTCTTTCGTAGTTTCTTATCTTTGCCTTTATGCCCTATACTGTTATATATTAATTTAGATATTGTATTTAGAAATCACTACACAGTGCTTCTTTGCAATCTTCTGTCCAAGATTCGAATACAGCTTGTGCACTCTATGAATCCCTGCGGTTGTATATTCAAGCTATGCGGTCTACTTTTGCAGACATAGAGCAAAAGGCCAAGGATCTGACTGAGTGTGAACATTATCAAGAACAAACTCGAAGAAAACACAAACGAAATCGAGAGTATGATGATTTCAGTGGTTCCAGCACACTTGATCCACTTGTTGAATCTCAAACGCCTTCTCAGCAGTTTAAAAGCCGAACATTTCTTGTCCTTATTGATAGCTTGCTCTCTGCCTTGTCAAAACGCCAGAAAGCTTATCAAAAGTTGAATGATGTATTTGGATTCCTTCGTCAGTTACAGTCGTTTCCACCTGAAGAGGTGGTAATAAGATCATCGAATCTTATTAAATCATATCCGGAAGATCTGGAAGAAAGTCTTTGTGAAGAACTTGTGCAGTTTACAGAACTGTTGAAAACTGATCTTGCTTCTCATATTGGCACTACTCTAGACCTTGTAGAGTTACAGTTTTACCGTTTGATAATTGACAATTCTTTGGAGTCTTGTTTTCCAAATGTAGAAATCGCCTTGCGCATCTATTTGTCACCAATGGTAACCAACTGCAGTGGAGAACGATCATTTCAAAACTGAAAGTTATTAAAAATGAACTAAGGAGCACCATGGGTCAAAAGAGATTGAACAATTTCACACTAATGAGCATTGAACATAAACTTCTGCGTGAAATTGATACATCCTATATCATCAACAAATTTGCTCATGCTAAATGTAGAAACATTAATATTTAAACAATAATGTTGACTGTGTTGTTACTTTTGATAATGATAATTACTATGCAAATTAAAAATGTATGTGTTCAAATTTATTTGTGTTGTTTGATTGTTTTTTTTAAATATAAGGCCCCTTTCTTAACATATGCTACAGGCCCCGTACTAGCTTAATCCGGCCCTGATGTACGTGGAAGTAAAGCACACAATGATGTGCCTGATTTAATACTATGCTTGATTATTTTAGTGTTGTTTCTAATGGAGCGTAAAGTGCTTTCTCTAAAATGCAATGCACTCCTTATCATGGCAGTTGAGTGACCATTTTCAGTGCGCTTTATCACGTACAGTTTTTGACCCAGTGTTACGGACTTTCTGACACGTTTTCCAGCAATGTTACTTACACTATCAGTTGCTGCTTGCTTAGAGGACGTAGTTAATTCATTGGTTTCACTAATAAAATTTAAGTAACAATAAAAATTGCATAATTTAACATCTGTTAGATCAACCTGTATGAAATACACGAATACTAGCACAATGACGAAACACAGAGCACTTTTTTAGTTCTAGGTTTGTACAGCAATACTGAAAACGCGAGGGTCAACGTCGCGTAGATGACGTCATCATCTTACTCTCCTTGGCGCGCAGATAAAACAAAGTAAAAATGTCTAAATATCGAGTTACGCATCTTCAAGTTTGGCACAGAGTTTGAATTCGCGCAAATGAAACATGCAAACAGAGATACCTGTACTAATATACAGAGCTAATCATACAATTAATCCTTTGCTGAATTACCTTCGGCTGGGGGCTCAATAAATACGAATCAAGTGTTACACCGTGACACAATTATTTTTCTCACAGAAGTAGGCGAGGATACAACAAACCTAGTAAACGCAGTTGTTGTATTTCTGTGAGACTGCCTGAAAAAGGAACACCCTCCTCCTACTTACATCACTGCCAAGAGTAATCCTGAGCGAAGGTTACTACCGTTGAAAAACGCACCCTTTACTCTACTGTCGGGCCATTTGCGGGCTACTACGGCAGATCAAGGGAGACATTCCACGATAGGCTGTTGACACGGGAAAGAAAGACTTAGCATACGGTTGTTGAAGGTCTATGCTCCTTGAGGAACTGAAGGGTGATGTTGAAGATGATTGAAGGGTGATGTTGAAGATGATTGAAGGGTGATGTTGAAGATGATTGAAGGGTGATGTTGAAGATGATTGAAGGGTGATGTTGAAGATGATTGAAGGGTAATGTTGAAGATGATTGAAGGGTGATGTTGAAGATGATTGAAGGGTGATGTTGAAGGGGATTGAAGGGTGATGTTGAAGATGATTGAAGGGTGATGTTGAAGATGATGATGCTGAGAAGTTTTTGTTTTTGCGATTATAAACGATCATTTGACATTAGTTGTGACAGATGTTTATCAAAGTTAACCGTGATTTCCTAAGATGTTCTGTCATTATCATCACGGCTTTCCATACATGTGTTTCTCGTCGTCTGAAAAATTGAAGGTCGACTTATCGGCAGATCGTTCACTGACATTTTTTTTAAAAGTATCACCGATGACAAAACTCATTATCCTTCAACTGTCTTTGAACTTTCAGATTTGCAGCTAGGTTGTCCGATGCCGGAGGTCACTGACTTGTAAATGGGATGTCAAAAACACGAAACAGGCGTTATTATTACCGCCCCGCCATTATCTGTTATTATGTCTGCCGGAAGCGACTTAACAATTTCGATTTGTCAAGTTAGCTAAGCGTTCGACACGATTTATCAAACTGAACATAAACTAGCGTGATCTAATAAGTATGCTCCGATGACAAAATGTTCACTCTTCATTTTCTGTAATTGATTATGTCTTGGTTGCTGAGAGGTACACTGTATAGTTACTTAAACATTCTGTCTCCTCAGGCAGTTACGGCTTCCGAGTACAAGAGTTCATCTGCACTTGGGAACCGTATGCCAACTTATAAAGTGGTCAATGATCTATAATTTCATGTAGGTCATGTGAAATTGTAATCAGTGTCATAAGAAAATGCAGGAATCATTGTCTGGAAATTCGTTTAAATGATGATCGATCAGTCGCAGTCATAAGTCTTTAACGGAAAAGGTCAGAGTGGCTAAGAGGTTTGGCGCCCGCCTCGAATTCTAGAGGTACCGAGTTCGATTCCCAGTAGAGGGAATATAATTTCTGGACATTTTCTTGTTCAGAACTAGTGGTCCTAATGATGTCATACTCCACCCTGGTCTCATGGGTAGTGAGATCGGATGCCTAGCCTTCTCGTCGAATAAGGGCGAACAAAATAGGAGGTCCCGTGTGCAAGTTGCGCAAGTTAAAAATCCCACGGCAGTTGGAAATCGTAAAGAGTAGGCCATAAGGCCGCTGCCCTGGCAAACTTTAAAAATTAGAAACCTACCCACCAAATGTATTTATAGAATGTGTGGTTCCTATATCCACGCAATGGGATTCTCGCAGGTGCTGCGGAGTTCGTGCACTGTGCTGAGATCCCCCTTGAGGGATCTACGTGAGAAGATCGACGCACTGATGGAGCTGTCCGTGTTCAATGAAGATTGTCCTTAAAACCAAATCAAACCAACCGGGATATACGGTTTCTGGTCACTTTAGGCAGAAGATCTTTTTTTCGGGGCTAGTCAGCGTGAGATGATCCAACTATAGAGCAGTTCATCACGATGTCGTAAATTTATTTTGAGAGAAAGAGTCTTAGAAATGGTGGTCCGGTTTAGAGTGGAGAATGATGATGAAAGCTCAGTGATAGAAAATGTAGAGAGTAAATAGTTGCTTCACAGTGTGCTGGGAAGAGTAAAGACAGACTATTTACGACAAATCGTTCCTCTCAATCTTCTCTTCAGACTCTCCTGGTCAAACAATTATTTGCCAGTCTCCAGACACACACCTGCGCTCACACCGATTTGGTGCTTCAAACACACAGACGCACGTGAATACAAACTATATTAAACAAATAGGGGAAATTTGGGCTTTGGGTATTCCAACACAGTACTAAATAAGTTTATGATGTTTATTAACCTTAAAAAATCAAATCACAAACAAATATTGGGAGCCGAGCTAGCGTAGTGGTTACAACACCGCTCTGGCGACCGGGTGATACAGGATCAAACCCGGGCGACGGCATTTGAGGATTTTTCGTCGACCGGGATTTGGACTGGATTAACTCGAGACCTGGCGAGGACATTTGAAGGAGTGTCGTCGACCAGGGACTGGCGGCTCCTGAGCCGACCCAGCTGCAATGGGTACCTCCGAAATCGGCGAGTATTTGCCTGAATGGCGAGGGACACCTGTCTCTGTACAAGAAATAAAGGGATACTCACGTAAAATCAATGTCAGGTTAGACATAAAAATAATAACCTGAGATTTCGCCTCGAGTATTAGCGGGCGAACGCAAAAAAAAAAAAAAAAAAAAAAAAAAAAAAAAAAAAAAAAAAACAAATATCAAGTGTTACATAAAATTATCATAAGTACAGAAAATACAACTAACGAGGTGAAGGGGGGGGGGGGGGGAAAGAAGATTGGTATCGACTAAGCCCTTCCCGCTTGTATTAGACAAAGATAAACCCAGTCCAAAGATAGATAGTTATCAAGAACATAGGTAATGTAACCCAACAGTGAATTTAATTACTATGAAATAGGTGTTACAATATTAAATATAGGTAGTAGACACAAATCCTGTTATTCCCAATTGTTCTTCCCTTTACTAGCAAATGAAAGAGGAGGGGGGTAAACAGAGTTAACAAAATATTCACACACACTTACCGATTGCAGCATCAGACAATCCATAGAATAATATAAACAGCAATTACACTCTTGACATGTGAAAATGTCTAGTACTTCGATGTCCCACCCCAGATGTAGCGAGGTTTGCTGATAGCAAATATTCCCACTTATCGCCGGACTTGAAGCCTAAGAGTTCTTGTGTTTTATTGTATAAAAAAGGAGTCTATGGGATGGCACTGACACAGTTCGATACAGGGGTGAAAATGAAGTGGATTTAATTATGTATTTAAGAAGACACTTCGCGAGTTTAAATGGTTAAAACACACATCTATATATATGACTTAACTCAATTAGTTATAAATTCCTTCGCGACTTTTAAAAAGTTAATTTAAGCATTTAAGCCTCTATTATTTTTGGAAATAATATAACAGGTATATCATTACATTTACAACTGGAACTATTGAGATGGTTTAATTTAATAGATTTCAATTAACACAAAATCCAGTGAAATAGAATGAATGAACTAGACCACTTATCACTTTACACAATTATATTTTACCGTTTTGCACAGAATAGAATTCACTGCAAATATATATGAAAATCCAGGGGAAAATTTAACACGATTTCAAATATAGCTAATGCTTCTGTCAAGGTCTGGCCAACGAGTGATAACATGCATTTCTTCATGGTCTGTATATATTTAACATAGAATGTAAGATGAGTGGGACATGAGAAAATTGACACCTTTTTAGATCTCAGGAAACTTTAGGGGATCTGACCGCCAGACTAAAGAGAGATGCCGCCCCTGGTCTTCTGTATCTCCGCTCTTTGCGTTCGCGACGGCTTTCCCGTGCGCTCCCACTGCGATCGTTCTGTGATTAACACCGAGAAGCGAAATACCGGCAGGAAACTTGCGTCGTGTTTCAGGGACCACTACTGCCTCTTTGATAGCGTGCCGCTAGTCTTTCCTGAGATCTCTTCCGTGTCTTTGATCGTGGTCGCTACTATCGTTTGATGTTGGCAACGCCCCCCACTGGCCAAGTTAATGAAAATAACTGCATATGATTGCTCAAGAGATATTCGTGGGCGTGATTTAACCTCTCCTTAAATCAATGCGATGACCAGAATGAACGGTAGATAAACTGTCCACATATTAATCAGCAAACGTGTTGACCATCTGCGTGGAAAGGTTGCATAGCTAATGAGTCCAGGTGAAAAAAATCCCGTTTGACGAAGAGTTACCACAGTATTCGGGGGCACTGATGTTATCCGAAGGGGTCGTTACAAAGGGTCGTACCATATCACCCAACACTTCAGGGGTACCGATGTTATGAGAGGGTTCTTACCATCACTCTAACAAATTCAGGGACGGCTAAGTTGTCTTTCACACACGAAAAGATCCAACGTTAGAGCATAACAGAGATCTAGGTTCTTTGCACTTTATGAGAAGATCTAGTTTCAGGTGAAAAGATCCAACTTTAGCACTCTTCTTCTTCCTCGTTCGTCCTGAAAAGGACGGTGGTTGCGTTGTGTCTGTTTACGCCTAAGCTGTGATATCTGCACCTTTCGGTCGACACATCCGACTTCTGCACAGCATTTTTTAGGACCGGGTTTGCCTTCCCATTGCGATCAACACTCGCTCAGCCAGACTGCACTGCTGCAGACTGTTTCCAGGACCACCACGTGGAGGTGGAGTGCGGTCTTGACCAGCTCTGATTCGCTGGTCCTGACGCAGGCAGTCAAGCTATGAGTCGCTGACTGCGTTCTCTATTGCTGCGTCTTTGGGTCCCCAACTTTAGCACAATTATCACGAACAGATCCAGTCTCATAGCCCAGACAGATTTATCTGCGGGGCGTGTCATCATGTGAAGATCCAGTTTCATCGCATTATTAAGTTCCTCCAGGATTGTAAGCACTGAGTAGTATGGTGCTCCCGTCCTACAATATGCTCGCGCTCAAAACCATATTACTACAGAAAACATGTTTTTGTTATTTGAACTGAAATAGCAATAATATTAATATATTTGATTGAAAATACTTTATTTTCGATTTGTTAAAATTGCGAAATCAATTATTAGGCCCAAGAAATTAACGAAGATTACCAAATAATAAAATTTTATTGTAGTAAAATACCCATATTTTACATATCCTCACTCAGCGCCGTTGCCCTGCAAGTACAGACATTTAAATAAATAAAGAGGGGAACCCGAGGTCTATCACCAGATTAGAATATCGATGTTTCCCGCTGTGAACGCCCTAAATGTTTCTTTGTAAATTTGATAAATTACAGGTGTAAGTGAGTTACGAGTGCAATAAGAGTCAGTGAACGAAAGAGGAGCATAGATAACGAATCAATCAATCACTCAATACCCGTAAGCTCCACAAGGAGCATAAGCCTTCAACAAACACATACCAAGTCCTCGTGTCACGTGACATCAGCTTGAGTTCTTTCCATGACTTCCTCGTCATTTTCACTTCTATCTCCACTTCTCGTCTCCTCCCTGTGATTTGGTCTACGTCTGCCTCTCTTACACTGGGAGTTCAAGACCAAGGACTACCAAGGCTTCTGCAGCTTAAACTGATTATGAATACGATACACCTGTATCTTGTGGTTTGGCCTGTCTGGTAATATATTAGGTGATTTATGGTTTGAGGCCCGTTCACTTCCCCCACTCACACCGTACTCTTGTCAAGAATAATCACAGTCCAAATGCCTGATTGGACACTTCACAATATAATTTATTAGACATAACACAGCTCCATTGACACATCTGAGAGAGTATGTTCATGCATAGCAGGCATCAGTATGACGGTCTATATCGTTAGCGAATTTCTACTTAATTCATATATATACCCCAGCTTTTAAAATCATTTTATCTAGTAGCCGCAGAATTCCAGAACATCTAGCTTCGATTTCTAGACCATTTGTACAAGTGGAGTTTCTTAGTTTTCGATTGGAGATAGTTTTATTTCTGTTTGCGGTAAATATTATACTAGCATTTTTGAGTGATTTAATTGTTAAATCCGTCATTTATATTTCACTAGGATTCACTGTGTTAATTGACTGGCGAATTAAAATAATTTATAGCTAGCTTGCTCCGGCTGTAGCGTAGATTTAATTAATAGCTATTAACCAGTAAGAGATATTTTACTTCGACGATATAGACCGTCATACTGATGCCTGCTATGCATGAACATACTCTCTCACATGTGTCAATGGAGCTGTGTTATGTCTAATAAATTATATTGTGAAGTGTCCAATCAGGCATTTGGACTGTGATTATTCTTGACAAGAGTACGGTGTGAGTGCGGGAAGTGAACGGGCCTCAAACCATAAATCACCTAATATATTACCAGACAGGCCAAACCACAAGATACAGGTGTATCGTATTCATAATCAGTTTAAGTTGCAGAAGCCTACAACTACAAATATCGAAACCCGCAGAGCCCCGTATCACTTACCCAGGACTCGAACCCAGGACCTTCCGTGCGACAACCCCGCCTAGCTATGCAAGTGAATCACACTATCCTCCCTGCCATCTAGGCATCACCAAAAAATGATGCTTCGAAGACGGGTCATTAGTGCGACCGGTAACACATAACACAGGAAATTTACCATGGACAGTCCAGCTCACTCAACGTCTTTCCTCTCTGAGTTTCAAAACAACTTTTCTTTTGTCACATGATGTATTATTACCTGATGTGTCACATGATAAAACTCACTCAGTATTATAACTCGCATGGGCCAAACTGCTATTCTACCAGACATAAAGTTTACAAGCAATCGCTGACTCTACAACTGTACATCTTTTAAGAACGTTCATTCGTCATCTGGGATGCAGCAAGGATAACTCGTCTCCATTTCTTTTCTTACTAGCCGTGCATGGGTTGTGAAAGCACCGACGTCACACGACAGAGACGAAGTCCGGTGGAATGTGACTAGATAACTTGATGCTCTAGCACACAAGAGTCTAGATTTTGCCCATGGCTTGGCTCTTCTGTCCTGTAACGGTAATCGGATGCAAGATAGAATGAAAACACTTTAGAGTGGTCACAACAGGTGGGTGGGAAAATAAAACAGGGAAAAGACAAAGATAATGAGAATAAATGAAAGAAATGATGACAATGTCAGACTTGAGGAAACACCAATACTTACTTACTTAGTCGTTCCCCTTCTACCGTGAGGTGTAGAGGTTAACACCAATACAGGATGTAAAATCTTACACATATCTTGGCAGCAATATAGACAAAGTTGGAGGGACAGACAGTGATATCAAAATAAGAATACAAAAAAGCAAGAGAAATCAAGTCCAACACGAAAATAAGAATCTTCAACTCAACTGTCAAGTCAGTATGACTCTGAAACATGGAGAAAAGCACAAACAACAACAAAAAAGCTACAAACTTTCATAACTGGGTGCTGCGTAGAATTGAAGTGGAATGACAGGGTAACCAATGTGGAACTGATGACAAGAACCAAATAAGTGCCTGTGGAACTGATGACAAGAACCAGACAAGTGCCTGTGGAACTGATGACAAGAACCAGACAAGTGCATGTGGAACTGATGACAAGAACCAGACAAGTGCCTGTGGAACTGATGACAAGAACCAGACAAGTGCCTGTGGAACTGATGACAAGAACCAGACAAGTGCCTGTGGAACAATGGATGAAAAGAAGTCACACACGGAGGAAACCTGTTGATAGCATCACAAGGTAGTCCTTGGTCTTGAACCCCCAGTGTAAGAGAGGCAGACGTAGACCAAATCACAGGGAGGAGAAGAGAACTGGTGACAGATGTGAAAATGATGAGGAAGACATGGAAAGAACTCAAGCTGATGGCACGTGACACGAGGACTTGGTATGTGTTTGTTGAAGGCTTATGATGTCACATGACAGGAGGACTTGGTATGTGTTTGTTGAAGGCTTATGATGTCACATGACAGGAGGACTTCGTATGTGTTTGTTGAAGGCTTATGATGTCACATGACAGGAGGACTTTGTGTTTGTTGAAGGCTTATACTGATGTCACATGACAGGAGGACTTGGTATATGTTTGTTGAATGCTTATACTGATGTCACATGACAGGAGGACTTGGTATATGTTTGTTGAATGCTTATACTGATGTCACATGACAGGAGGACTTGGTATATGTTTGTTGAAGGCTTATACTAATGTCACATGACAGGTGGACTTGGTATGTGTTTGTTGAAGGCTTATACTGATGTCACATGACAGGAGGACTTGGTATGTGTTTGTTGAATGCTCATACTGATGTCACGTGACACGAGGACTTGGTATGTGTTTGTTGAAGGCTTATGCTCCTTGTGGAGCTTACGGGTATTGAGTGATTGATTGATTCGTTATCTATGCTCCTCTTTCGTTCACTGACTCTTATTGCACTCGTAACTCACTTACACCTGTAATTTATCAAATTTACAAAGAAACATTTAGGGCGTTCACAGCGGAAAACATCGATATTCTAATCTGGTGATCGTATTCCTTTCTGCTCACATCCAAATTAAGCCATCAGAAGATTCTGTCGTTGTTTGGCGCTTGTAACAAGTTCAACAACCTTATTTTTTGTTAAATATATAGATTTTTGTTAAACAACTCAAAGTGACCTAGATTTCAGAGCGTCAATTACGTAAGCCTGACTCCATATGTGGAAATTCCCAGTGCTCATTTGTCAGCGGGTTCCGAACATTATTGGTTGACAAGAGTTGACGTGATGATAAGCTCTAAACGACAATGCAAAACCCGCTAAGACGTGCGCTTAAATGGTTTCTGACTGTAAACTTTCCGATCCTGACCTTCTCGAGGCGGAACTCGAAGAAGAAGGGACAAGGGCGGACTCTTCGAGTTGGGGAGAGTCCTCAGAGAAATAAAGTTCGGAATTCAAAGGGATCGTCCACACATAGCATCACGCAGTGAAGAGGGAAAAGGGGGGAGGGGGTCAAAATTTTGTGACGAAGTGTGTCAATGGTGAAGAGCCTTGAATAAATATGACATTATACAGAACAAGTATAAGTGAGGACAGCTTCTTTCATTAAGGCTGACGGAACAAAATAGATTTTGCAACCTACTTCCTCATAGTCTACTTGTATCCACGAAATTTTAACATAAGTAAGAATAAAATTCATTGATGTGTTTACCATACATTTAATTTTTTATTGTTGAAAATTAAATAAAACCCAAATGAGCGATGTTTTTAATTTAGCAGCATGTAACCAGCCAAGCAGTCTTCGTGAAAGCCTGATTAGTTCAACACTTTTTGTTTCACTTAAATGATTGTTATTTTATATGTACTAGTTACCTAGTTTACATTCGATTACATTCTTTCTTTTTAATATTAAGAAAAAAAATTGGGGGAAAAAGGGGGTAGGTGGTAAGAGACTTGTGACGTCACACAAGACATTCGAATATTGCTAACTTTGCGTGACGTCAGATGTGAACGACCTGTAACCACCCATCGTCTTGTTTGTTGACAAAAGGCTAAAAAAAAGTGGCATGATAAAACAACATGCTTCCTGGAATTTGTTGTGCCGGACGAAAAGACGCATATATCGAAGCTCTGAGATACACTACGGCCAGTGCCGGGTTACGGCCTTCCAGGTCCCTAAGTGCTGATAATATTTTGGTGTCCTTCTTCCAGCAAAATGTGAAATTAAAACAAAAATAATATTATGAGACAGAAAATATGTTTTTTTATTCGAATTGAGATAACAATCACATTAAATGTTTGATTTAAAATATATTATTTCTAGATTTTCTTCATTGCGAAAGCCCCGAATAGGCCCAAGAATTTAACAAACAGTAAAATATTTTACATTTTTATTACAGGTCTGTATCTTTTTATCTGAACTCCAGAAAACCGAAATATTCTGAAAATCGAAAGTTTATTTGGGTGATTTCAGAACCCATTTTTGGCGACATTAGGCCACTATTGGAACGCGATTTGGGTGACATCTGGCAACTGAAAAAATCCATTTCCGAAACAAGGTTGAATCCAAGGATCTCGAATAAGAGAATACAGACGTGTACGGTAAAATTCCCATATATTACATTTCCTCACTCAGCACTATTGTCCTGCATTTATAGCCACCGCTGAACTGGACAATGAGTGACTAAAAAGATAGGAAGATTCCAGTGTTACCATCCTTATATATCAATGTACTCGAACCAGGGCCGTAGAAACGGGGGGGGGGGGGGGAGAGGGGGTGGTTGGAGGTTCAAACCTCCCCCTCCCCCCTCCTTAGGGGGGAAATTATACTGTACCGGTACCAAAATAGTGCATTAAAAAATTTTTTTTATTAAACACCCCTCCCTCCCCCTTAATATTCATAGCTACGGCCCTCACTCGAACATAGAGGACGAAGTGGTCATATATATTCATTCAATTTTGTCATTTAACAGTTAAATTTGATTTTTTTTTTCTTTTTTTTTTTTTGGTGTCTCTGGTAGACTGGTGCCCTAAGCACGTGCCTAGTGTGCTTAACGGCTAATCCAGCCCAGGATACGGCACAACTTAATTGTCGTTCGACAGTAAATAACAATTTGTCCGCAGTAAACTAACTGTCACATCGTTATTTCGCCGTGCATTTTGTGTCTAGTGATCGTTGAAAAGCCAGTCGGGAAAGACCGGACGGACTGGCGGAGTTAGCCGACCCGGCGGGTCATGTGACTACCGGAAGTTGGGGGAAAAAGGCGCATAATTGGGATTGAGAAGTCAGCCTCTTGTCCGGGAAGGACATGTTTTTTCTTAGCTAGCTTGATTGCTATGTGTTCTATATTGGGATACTGTAAGATTAGTGCCTGCCATGTTATCGGGTTTTAGTGATAGTTACGTTGTTTAGTCTAGAGCAGTTGAAGTGTCTAGATGGTATTATCTACAGGCCGTAGTTTGATAATATGTCGATGATTATGAGTGTGTCATTGTTATAACTTTTGCCGCTCGGGTGAGCGATATCCATAGCAGCCATTTGAGGCATAGTTTGTATCTTCGTGTGTGGAGATGATAGTCTAAGCTGCTGAGGCAGGTTTACACTGGTATTCTTATACTTGTATTTGATGCGTTATGATGGCCGTGTGAGGCCTTGTTGTGTGTATTTATTCATTAAAGGGAAGTACCTGTTTAAAGGTGGTTATTACTTTTGTCAGCCATTGTTTGTGTTGTCATACCCTTAGGAGGGCGAGCTTATAGTTCAATATTATAAACCCACACAGCAGCGGTGTAACCCTTGGAGTGTTCTCCATGATAAGTGGTTCCTGACAGCTGGGGAGCTCTTATCCGGTTCTTTTGTGAGCCTAGAGGCCTTGGGGGCTGTCGAATATTTTTAGATAGGTTAGAAAATAGTTATGGTCCCGTCTGAGCAGAGGTGATAGTGGTAAATAGGCGAGAATAAAGGTGTAGAAATAGATTTCACGAGTGAATAGTAAAGGAGAAAAAGTTGTCTCTGGACTGAATAGTTTCTCTAGTCCAGCCTATCTTTACGACTATATTGAAGTGTAAGATACTCTTCCAACCCCTTATCTCTATAAAGATAAGTTTAACTAGACAGATCCACACACAATTATGTGACAACAAGACACACAAAACGTGAAAAACTATGGTTAATTGGGTATGGGTCTGACCAACACACATATGTAAGTTCCTTTTTGTTGTTTATTATCATTAAACTTTTTACAACATCAAACATATAGAGAAATCAAATAAATCAAGTTTATTGATGTGAGGACATTAGAAAGAACACTAAAGCCAATGACTACAAAGGACACAAATCGTTTTAACAGCAATGTGAGGTGGCCATACTAAAAGCACTCAACATATTAAAAAATGATGGTAGCAATCCATGCACTCTCATACCTCACACCATTTAAATAACACCTATCTGTCAAGTCCAGTATCAGTAGTCAATTAATCTCATATTAATTAATAGTCATAATGCAAAGCATTAAAATTAATACAAATATGTAATAGGAACAATAGATGAAATGAGGCAGACAATCAACTAAGAAAGTGAATGACTGCAGACTTATCTGTTAAAAGATTAAAAGTATGTGTACCTATAAAGTACATGACATCAACATAACATAGTGATGTTAAGAGAACAAATGTAATCTTGTATCTAACACACTTGTGTGAGCAATAGATAAGACTATGCCTATGTGTAGTACGAATTGATAATAGTATGGCATATTAGCCATATATTGATTCAAATATAGTGTGAGTGTGAAACAGATTTGTGTCAAAGACCAAACCATATCTGGCGAATTACAATTAATTAACACTCAATATAAAGCACAGTAGTTTAAATGTGTCGTGTAATGGTATTCTACTCATTCATAAAATATCACACAAAGTCCCTTGAAGTACGAGTATATCCAAATAAATTATTGTCACAATCCATGATTGTCTTCCATGCAATAGTATGTTCGTATGAACCCAAATGTTAACATCCAAAGAAATTGCAAATCGAAAAACCGTCAGATAGGAAAATTTTTTGTTATTTCCCCTGATTATGCGAGTCATCCTAGAGTTATGTCCCTTCAACTGTAGACGTCGGTATTCCAATTAAAAATGACAATACATGTCCGTACGAAATATCTTCAAGTCACAGCATTTTCAACATTCCAAATAATTTGCGTGCGTTAGCTGGTAGATTGAATATGAGAATTGTCATTAAGGCACAATATATGTACGTAATGCGCTGAGTTGAAA
This sequence comes from Oreohelix idahoensis, assembly GCA_024509875.1. Taxonomy (NCBI): domain Eukaryota; kingdom Metazoa; phylum Mollusca; class Gastropoda; order Stylommatophora; family Oreohelicidae; genus Oreohelix; species Oreohelix idahoensis. Next base: position 55,035 of record JAMPIV010002955.1, read on the forward strand.
GAGATACTACATCACCTTGAGCATAGCAGCATTCATCAACATCATGTGCCGTGTGAACCGATTAATCTTATAAGTACTGTCACATAAGTCACTGCAAAATTTTTCTTTAAAATGCGAACATGTATCATAGTCTTCAGCATTGGTAGCTTATAGCATGTTATGGTATCCTCCATCCTTGGACTTTTGTTAAAATGTAGTAGTGTCAGACCAACACGTCATCATAAATGTAACATTTCACGAATTACCATATCATGAAGTCAGTTCATAGGTTAGTTTGAACATTATAAGTCACCTGAATTTATAGAGTTAATTGGTGATATAGGGTCCTTGACAAAGCGCGACAGGACATCAGCCATAACATTCTGGCTTCCTTTGATAGCTCTAATGTCATAGTCGTAGGGCTGAAGTGCAAGTAAAGCCCTGGCAGCCCTTTCATTTCGGAATCTCGCTGTCTTGAGATAGGACAGAGCTTTTTGATCTGTCTCGAAGGTGAATCTAGCTACCATAAGGTAACGCTGAAGTTTGGCGAAGCAAAAGACAATCGCCAGCAGCTCCCTCTCGACAATGGGGTACTTTTGCTCTGTTGGCGTCAATTTTCTACTGACGTATAGGATTCGATGTATACAACCTTCAAACTCCTGCATAAGCGTTCCACCGATTCCTGATCCAGAGGTGTCAACTCTGAGGGTAAAAGGAAATCGAGCGTCAGGTAATCTCAAAATTGGTGATTTGGAGAAACAGATTTTCAATATATTTAAAGAGACATCACACGCATGGGACCAGACAATTTTGTTTGGCGAGTTCTTTCTTAACAACGAAGACATAACTGAGGTAATTTCCGAAAAATTTGGCAAGAATTTTCTATTGAAACTCACTAAGCATAACAGACTGCGAACCTGTTTCTTAGTTCTATGAATTTCAAGATACAAGATTTTAGAGATAGTTGAATCTCCAGGTTTAAGAAAACCACTTCCTACCTTACGACCAAGAAAAGAAATTTCAGTGAATCCTATTCTTGTTTTGGAAGGGCTAGCAGTAAGATTATGAAGACGCAAGGTATTCAACAACGACTGAATTCCAAGAACATGTTCTTTACAAGATTGATGAAAAAGACAAATTTACCCAACAAAGAATCTTACAACGGCAGATGTTCAGCATAGAATATAGCAATCAAAAAGTTCCAGGATGTTTGCCCGCTACATAACAACAACCCTGAGAAAGTATAACTCTATTAGCCCTATCATAGGTACCAATGGGAAACAAAACCTCCTGTACATGACTAGTAGAAAGACAACATTCACGTCCCTGCAAAGGAACAAGAATGAATTTATTATGATCCTCGCATGGCGGGACACGAACTGTATCACCTGAAAACAGAAATAGTAACGTTAAAACTGCCACACAACTCAAAGTAGTTGCTAGGACATACCACATGAAATCATTGGATGTCAGCATCTGAAAGATAAAAGCTGAAGTAATATTAATATCCACGAGGTTCCTACATGAAAAGGAAAAATCATATAGCAAAAGGACAATGGCAAAAAGGAAAACAAACAGCCAAACATACAATTTTGACTGAAAAGTACACCACCAAACTACATTTGACAGCGGACCAGCCTTGACAATAACAATGTCACGAACCACATCATCAATGATGGATGTTGGTGGTCTTACATCAGCTACATTGTCATAAACAATTCTGGGTATCACATCATCCATGCTGGATGTAGTTGGCTCCATAACAGCAGCAACCAGTGATTCACTCGTGTCATAATAGACATCCACTGATTCCTCACCATTGTAGAAATCATCAAGGGACTCCTGAATGATGGGAGGAAGAAATGTATTATCATCACCATTATCATTCCTCAAAACTGTGTCTATTCGAGTTCGATCATGCGATCGTGCATGTACACGCCTAAGAGCCTGTGCTCTGTTAGTATTACCCTTGGCAGTATATACATGTCGTTGTTGCTCCCACCTCAAAATATCATCATTAGTACAAGCATGAAGGCCATGGATATTTCCCAAAATCGTCCCAGCTACTGGTTTAGACAACAAACAAACTATAGTCCTGCCTGTAAAATATGGGGTATCTAAAAATACTTCTGCAGTTGGATAGTACTCCACTGTACCCCCAAATGTAATGCACTGGACCTCATCTCCTGTGTAATCAGCAGGGTCCACTAATGAACTTCGAACACCCACAGTGGCCGATCCAGTGTCCCTGAGTACAGACACAAGTTTGCTGTTCATAAAACTCTTATCAAAAACCACTGAACCTGTCCCACTGTAAGAGGACATGACTGGCAAAGGATGTCCACACCGGAGCGTAGGAACTCCTTCCAGCTGAAACGAAGAATTACATTCAGAACAATTAGTACTGTTAGATAAGTCTACACAACATGCATTAGCATGAGAGACACCATTAGTATTCTGAACTGGATTATTGTCATTAAGCTGCACAACAGCATTTGACCTTTCATGATTTCTAGATTGCCTAGAGTTATTGTTTTGTTGATAACCTCTGTTATTAAAAGAATTGTCATTATTTCTGTAAAATGACCTTTGTCCTCTGCCTGATCTGAAACTATATCCACCTCTGTTCTGATATTCATTAGACCTGAAGGATGATTGTGGAGGAAAAAATCCATCATCATAAGAGTTATAATTTCTTTGAAGCTGTTGTGATTTTTTATTAAAATTATATTTCCCCCTAAAATTGCCATTGTTTTGATCCCAATTTACTCGATAGTTTCTATCCATACTATTAGATCTCTGTCTATGTGAGTTATACATTACAGTCCTAGCAGATGCCACTTGCAAAGAATCCTTAATGTTATTTTTCCTAAGGTTCCTACCCGGATGTGCAATTTGATATTGACGACCAAGATTTTCCATAGCAGATAATGTTTCAGGTTTTCTCTCCTACAGGAATGATAAAAAGTCACCACTGATTGAAGACAACACTTTGTCTCTTAGAATCAAATCAGCCAGCCCCAACACTTTATCTCTTAGAATCAAACCAGCAGCCCCTCAAAAGTTTTTTTCACTTTTTGACAAATCAACTCATCTAGAAAAGTAAAGCTTAATAGATGAGACAAATTCAGTAAAATCTTTAGCTGAATCTGGTAATAATGATTTAAACTTCAACCTATAGCCATTTTCATCCAATTGATACTTCTTTAGCAACAAGGCTTTTACAATCTCATAGTCATTTCTGGTCTGATCATCCATTGTGCAGACTGCAGTAAGAGTCCCACACACCAATAAAGTCATCAACCTACTAGGCCATGTAGCTCTATCAATTTTAAACGCTTGGCAATAAGTTTCATATCTATTTAAAAAGCATGAAATATCGTCAATGTTTGAGTTAAATTTTGGCAAATTGAGCTTAAAAGTGGAAGCATGGTCTTTTTTTCCAGCTTCACCATTCACTGGATTAGCCAGTGGAAGTTGAAGTCTTAATTTTTCCAACTCAAGTTCTGCCATTTTTTGAGCATAGGCTAATTTTTTTTCCCAAAGCCTTGTCATCTTGTCTCCTCCTCTCAGCTATTTCTTCTTCTCTCCTTTTCTCAGCAAATTTTTCTTCTCTCCTTTTCTCAGCCAATTTTTCTTCTCTCCTTTTCTCTTCCCTATCTAATTTTCTTTGATTTCTAAGTTCATTGTCTACATAAGTCTTCAAAGCTTCCCCCCTCCATACCAAATTCTTTTCCAAGCTTCATAAAATACTCTGCTGTAGCCATAATTCACAATTATTATGACAACAAATTGTCCAATAATCAAATAAATATTATATGTTGGATATGTGAGCAATATTAGCAACAATTATTTCACCCTTCAAAATCAACCAACTGCATGTAAAATAAGATGTTATAATAGGAGCAAAAAAAATTAGATACAAACAAGCTGACAGAATACAGTGACAAGAGCCAAATCAAGATAATACTACTGATTAAACAAGGCAGAATGGTATGAACTGTAGAACAATGAAAAAAATTTAGCTCTATCACACTTATGACAAGACAACACAATTTCACAACATATATAACATCTAATAAATGAGGGATAGCAAGAATATGCCAACAATATCACAAACGATAATGGAGAAAAACTGAATAAAAATTACAATTAACTTTACAACAATAACAAACTTGCCAAATACCAGGACCTTCACAACTAGACAGATATTTGATCTGGTTAATTCAATTAAGGCAGTAACACTCAGCTATGTTCGCCGGCCGCTTAATTTGAAGAAAACAGATTAAAAAAACTAAAGAACGCCCATGAATTTCTCGACCATACAAATGAGGTATAGAAAAAATTCATGAGTCCCTCCAACCTCCCACTTAATACAAGCACATATATATACGAAAATACATAGAACACAGAAAAAGAACTCTGGCAAACAAGATTCTCAGCATCACACGCTGTATGTAACTTTAAATTACTTATCTGAATGCCAGAAATAACAATCATCCTGGTTTTCGCCTCCTTCTCAAGGAACGAGGATACACACTCCGTGTAGACCAGGTTAGGTTTAGAATTCAAAATCTGCGAACTCCAACAGGACTGCAATTGTGTCCGTCGTCTTCTTGATATAATGGGGTTTGCACACAGCAATTCACCTCAATGTGACAGCGCCATCTTGAGATCTGTCGTTCTCGGCGCTGGCGCCATCTTGTCACTACGATTGCCCACGTGGTTCACTGCCTGATTACCACATTATCTTCAAGAAGAAGATATATTATTAGGCCATAATAAAGCCTACAAATTAGTTGTGTTATATTTGTGTTTTTCGCTATTTCTAGAGCGATTATCGCGTGTGTTATTTGCGTGGCGCAATCAATCCACGCAGCGCACTAAAGTTGAGTGGTTAGCCTAGAGCCTATATAAAGAGATAGCGGGCGGCGAACGGGCCTATTTTGCAAAAGCCGCCCAGAGAGAACAAACGAAGTTAGACACCAGAGTCAGTCTGTAGATGCCTTGAGAACGTGAGTTTGATTTCAAAGCAAATTAGCATTATTTTTCTATAATTCAGAAATTATATTGAGCGTGGCTGTTTTAATGTTTTACAAAATAGATAGATAAATGTGTTTCCAAAGGAGATTTCTTCCAGGACATTATGATTTAGTCTTGAAATGATAGATGAGTGAAAATAATGTCTGGATAGGTTTTATTAGGCACGCTAAGCCCAAATCCCATATGTCAAAGTTTAAGAGCGATTATTTCATTCATCAGAAAGGCAAATATAGTATGAAAGTATTTTGTACATGGAACTGGACAGAGGTGTTATCAGGGACTTGAATTTAAATAGTAATAAACTATGGGTAAGATGGCAGCCACGTGGTGATGACTGTATAAAAGCGGCGCCAGCAAGTCTGAATAACACGCTTCGCGTGGTAAACCTATAATGTTACGCTATTTTATACTGGGTGAATTGACACGTGGGTGGAAGTAGGTTAATATAATTTTCCCCAGTAATAGATCAGAGTTTTCGTGTTAAATTTCCTTTAGGTGATGTATTTAGTTCCAGTTTTATTAAAGTTAAGAAAAATTATATTTTATTTTTTTATGTAAGAGCATTTAAGTGTGTTTCACGATAGCCTACTTATCATAATCCTACTGTTTATCTTCAGTGGTTACTTTGAAGTGAGAATAGTCATTTAGATTTCTGGTGAGATTAGAGCCACGCCAGGGTGCGTAAGGCACGTTGAGACAGGTTTCTCTGTTTGCTCCTGGTGGAGCATGGAAACACCAATGCGGCTGGTGTCCATCACAAGCCCACAAGAAGCATTTTTATGCTATTACAGTGGTTGTTTCTGTAACAATGTGTTTCATGTGATGAGTTCCCAATCTCATCAGGGATCATATACGACACGCTTGCGGATAGGCGCACCAGTCGTCACTTACGACATGTTTAGAGTGCAGAGACGAATATTGAGACGGATCAGTTGCGAGGTGGTGGTTTATTCTCATTATTGAGAGTATTTGTTGTACATGTAGTTCAAGAATATTATTTTATGTCCAGTTGATTATTATTTAATGATTGTTATGTGAAGGATGGTTTGTGAGAGCACGTGGGCTCACTTAGAGATATATATTTCTCTTCTCCGCTCCCGAGGGAGCATTGGGCCACCAGTGTGGTTTGCCTCCGCATGAAGTATTCATATGCTCTTGCAGTAGTGGTTTCGGTAGCAACCGATGTTACACGGTGAGATTGCCAGCCTCATGCACAACACCATACTAGTCTCATTGGACGACATGCATGAGTGTGTGTGTGTGATTGATGAGTGTGTGTGCTCTTGCAGTAGTGGTTTCGGTAGCAATCTGTGTTACATGGTGAGATTGCCAGCCTCATGCACAACACCATACTAGTCTCATTGGACGATATGCATAAGTGTGTGAGATAGTTGAGGGTATCAGGTGGGCGCATGTTTTCTGTATGGTAAGTGTTATTATCTATGCTATTGATTTTCACTTAGACATTGTTTTATATATTGTTTCTTTCAGAAAGTCTATGAACACTGCCTGGGTGTTCGGTAGTATTAAATGTTGATCTGTATAAGGCTTTGTGTTGCTTGAATTGCTAAGTCTGCTGCTGAGAGGGTTGCAAGCAACCAATAATTGCAACCCCTGTCAAACGATCCTTAATAAATTTTCTTAGTGCATGGGTCTTGGGTGTGAGGTAGCCACATCGACATAAGTTCACCTCTACCACACCTAGCCCCTGTCACAAGTGGCGTCGTCGGCAGGATTGACAGACAGCACGCAGTGAAGCAACTCTTCAGCAATCAGAGTAGCAACAGCCGAAACAGTAGAACACACAGTTCAGTGCAAGGCGAGGGACGGGATCATCCAGTTTGTCAATATTTCTAGTCAACTCTACTAGCAACAAGATGGCGGCACGCAATACACGTGCTGCTAGTAGATTGGATAACGAAGATGTGGCTGAGATGGATGACCGTGTAGTGGGGCTGGATCATCAACCAGAACGAGTACAGTACATCGTGATACCTACTGTAGTGATATCCTCAATACAATCGATAAATTAGATAAAACATTATAGAGTATCAAGTCAAAATAAGGTAGAAATAAAATAGTGGAGTTGCGATCAGCTTCTTCACCCGCGCCCGCAATCGTGTCGGTTTTGACAGGCCTTAACGTAAAGTGAATGGTACTAGCTTTTCTAAGTCGTCCTTGAGAATTAAATATAACATTTTTACAAGGTCAAGGCGTACTTTTTGTTCTAGACGGAATGAGAGACAAGAAGGAGGGGGAAAGGAGAGACAGAAGAATGCTACTAGCAGCACGCGTTGTTTGGAATCACAAATTGTAACGAACGCGCGAGATGGCTTTTGACAGATTTGAAAATACGACACAAGGCCAATACTTCCATCGCCTTATATTCACGCAGTGGAAATGTATAACCACACACACACAGCTCTCATTTCCTGTATTGTAGCGTAGTTTCTGACGAAACACAGACATTGTCGTTTTAGTTTGAATAAACGATAGAGAGAAGGGAAAAAGATGGTGGATTTCTAGATTTGAATAATAATGACGACTAACATGGAAAAAAATATGGAAATATGAAATATAATACTTATGGCCATAAAACTTGGATAGTTTTGTGGAATAAGATCCCCTGAGCAATAATATATTTTAATTTACAAAATCGTCCAATTAATAACCAAGATATTGCAATAATACTATATATTCTAGGACAGACTGACGAACACTCATGCCTGCTTATTTTAGCCATAACATCTTTTGAACGCGGGTTTGAAAAGAGGCAGAAGAGGGTACATGTCTTGTGATTGGGTGGAGTTATAAAGAGGGAGATAGGTTATTGGTTGGCCCGAAACTAAAAATATATTTTTGCAAAGTGAAACCTAAAGCAGACTAACCAACGTACCGAAAAACACACAGTATTTTTGCAGTGGGTTTTTTTTACTTTGAATTCAAAATTTGATAGACGCCGATTTCTATTGGCCAGCGTAGGGGATATTGAGACAAAAATTGGAAGGCTGGACGCCATTTGAAGTAAAACGTTCCCTTAAACAGGTCGATTGATAGACCAGAAGTTTGACTTGCTTCATCACATAATGAAGACATAACTTAAAAAAAGCAGTCATAGTCTAGCAGCGGCACAGCTAAATTTGTGCCAAATCATAGTACCTGTGTGTATTTCATTGAATTTGTGGTAAGAACGAAATTATTAATATTTTATTTAAAAATTTGAGTGTGAGATACTGCCATATGAAAAATATTTTACGACTGTAAGTACATAGGTCCCTAGCAGACTTATGCAGGGTCTAGAGGTTGATCCATCATATAACAAACTACCAGAGAAGTAGATCCAAAAGATTATATAGGTTGTCATCAAGGATCATATCACCCATCATATTTTATGGAAAAAGATCAAGGATAATGGCAGAGGTGTTGCAGCCATTAGGGGAGAGGAAAAAGAAAACTGGTACAAGTTATTCCATCAATCTAGATTGGATGAGCTGGGTTGGTCAGAGAGATCTGACCCTGTTCTTTTATTTTGAATGTATTATTAATTGTGGATTTGGTAGATTAGATATTACAAACCATAATCTTCATGTTGCAGGTTTTTTTCTCGCACTATGCTAGTGCCAGCTTCCAGAATATAATGTGGTAGGGTGGGCGAGATGATGATGATGATTATATTGTGATGTGTGATCACTCTCTTTTCACACTCGCACCGACCCGAACAACAATAAAACTCTTGATTCTAGAGGCAGGGGCTATATTTATTTTTACAACCCATTCAGTGACAAAGCAAACATTAAACAAATAAACTAGCGAACATCACAAAACCAAACAAAACAAAACACCCAACAGTGCCCGATGCTAATGTGCTCAAGGCATTTACAGCTTGGCTCTGTCGTCTGTTCTCTCTGGCGGCTGTGGCAAAATAGGCCCGCTTGTAGTTCGCTATCTCTTTTTATAGGCACTAGGCTAATCACTCAACTACTGCGCGCTGGGCGTATTAATCTTGGCTACTTAAATATCACACGCGATTATCGCTTAGGAATAGCGAAAACACAAATAAAACCTACAGCTATTTAATATAACACAATTCTACACCACAACTTAATTTAAAGGCATTATTGTGGCCTCATTACATATCTTCTACTTCAGACTTTTCACAACCCAGAATGCTTCGCGCACATCGAAAATAATCTGCCCAAAAACAGGTAGGGGGCGGGCGTCTCCTTTTCGGCCCCATCACACATCTCCCTCCTGATTTTGTTGTCGTCCCGACAACATCACTACCTCTGGCGCTTCAGTCGACATCTCTTAGATCGTTGGTGCTGCGTTTGATTATTTCTCAGCGGCGATGTTTTGGGCTCAGATTCTGTATTCGGTACAACTCGGCTGGAGACACCCTTGGTCGTCATGTCTCCAGTTGTACGTTGCCGGGCTGTCAGCCGCTGTGGTCTTGAAGACTCGCTCACCGGTGCCGCGTCGCTGTCTGCCCGTGACATCTGCCTGTCAGTGCTTGCAAATGTCGACTCTGTAGGGGGATTGCTCCTGACGTGCTTGACACTCGTTTTGCGTGGACGGTGGCCAACATTCCCCACTATCTGCTTTTGATGTGTCTCCTCCTCTGAACCTTGACTTGCACTCCCTCCTCTCTGCTTAAGACGAGATTCCTCCCCTAACCGACTACCAATCTTCTCGGCGCCCTTAGGGTGACAGTTGTCACGGTCATCTCTTGGCTTGCACCCGGAAGGAAACCTGGTTGTGGTAGCACGTCTCGGGAAAGAGCTCTTTGAGGGACAGGCGGCTATCAAATGTTCAGTTGACTTGCATCGAAAACATCTCTTCGGAAGCGGGCCTTGAGGGCACTTGGCTGCCATGTGGTCTGACAAGTCTCCACAATTGTTGCATCTTATCTTTCTGGGCTTCCTCTGTGCCATGGGTCGCTTCCTGCTGCCCTTACACTCTTGACCGCCAATGCCGCATACATAAATTGCTTCCATGCCCTGGACCGATGGTTTGCTGTCAAACTCTACTCGTTCATTCTTCGCCAGACTCCGGAATCCCTTTCTGTAGATCTTGGCCTGATGTACGAATACATCAATACCTCCATCATCTGGCGTGATGAACCCCCATCCCCTGTGGACACTATACCACTTGCACATCCCTTTTTGCCTTGTCGGTGCCACTGCGTTTATCGGTGCTGTCAGCTCACAGCTTTCCTTGGCAACAGCCTGACTCTCACACGCAAGAAGGTCTAGTTGAGGTTCCTGCGGACACACCTCCTCGTCTTGCGTTGGCTGTTCCCGCGGACACACCTCCTCGTCTTGCGTTGGCTGTTCCCGCGGACACACCCCCTCGTCTTGCGTTGGCTGTTCCCGCGGCTGGCATGGTGCTCTCTTTCTCTGCACCTCCTCTTGTGCTGGCGAACTGGCCTCTGACATCTGTGCTATCTGGGACTTTAGGAAGGATAATTCTGCTCTGAGTGCCTCCTCCTCCTTCTTAACTTCTGCACTTGCTATCTGGACCCGTGTCTCAGGCTTTTTACTTTCACCATAAACAGCATATTCCCAAGGGAAATTCCTGTTCACCTCACTGACTTGTGGTTGCTCGCTGTAGGCTTTTTTGACAATTTCCAGTAACTGCTCAGGGCTGGCCTTGGCTCCGCCATGTATCCGTAATTCTCTAGATACCCATTTCGTAACGTTGTTCCATATCATGTCTAACTTGTCTTCTGCATAAAAAGGCGCCACCTTCCACGCGGCTTCCACATCTCCCACAAACTCTTGCCAAGTGGGCCTCCCCTCTCCACTAAACAACCTTATCTCTGGCTCCTCCACGTACAGTACCTTCATATGCGCATTAGCCATCTTGCTGCAGGAATGCACTGCTGGGTGTTTACAATATTTGTTAGTTTGCTGTTTGCTCAGTGTCACTGTCTGCCTGATCCTGCCGACGACGCCAATTGTGGTAGGGTGGGCGAGATGATGATGATGATGATTATATTGTGATGTGTGATCACTCTCTTTTCACACTCGCACCGACCCGAACAACAATAAAACTCTTGATTCTAGAGGCAGGGGCTATATTTATTTTTACAACCCATTCAGTGACAAAGCAAACATTAAACAAATAAACTAGCGAACATCACAAAACCAAACAAAACAAAACAAAACAAAACACCCAACAGTGCCCGATGCTAATGTGCTCAAGGCATTTACAGCTTGGCTCTGTCGTCTGTTCTCTCTGGCGGCTGTGGCAAAATAGGCCCGCTTGTAGTTCGCTATCTCTTTTTATAGGCACTAGGCTAATCACTCAACTACTGCGCGCTGGGCGTATTAATCTTGGCTACTTAAATATCACACGCGATTATCGCTTAGGAATAGCGAAAACACAAATAAAACCTACAGCTATTTAATATAACACAATTCTACACCACAACTTAATTTAAAGGCATTATTGTGGCCTCATTACATATCTTCTACTTCAGACTTTTCACAACCCAGAATGCTTCGCGCACATCGAAAATAATCTGCCCAAAAACAGGTAGGGGGCGGGCGTCTCCTTTTCGGCCCCATCACACATCTCCCTCCTGATTTTGTTGTCGTCCCGACAACATCACTACCTCTGGCGCTTCAGTCGACATCTCTTAGATCGTTGGTGCTGCGTTTGATTATTTCTCAGCGGCGATGTTTTGGGCTCAGATTCTGTATTCGGTACAACTCGGCTGGAGACACCCTTGGTCGTCATGTCTCCAGTTGTACGTTGCCGGGCTGTCAGCCGCTGTGGTCTTGAAGACTCGCTCACCGGTGCCGCGTCGCTGTCTGCCCGTGACATCTGCCTGTCAGTGCTTGCAAATGTCGACTCTGTAGGGGGATTGCTCCTGACGTGCTTGACACTCGTTTTGCGTGGACGGTGGCCAACATTCCCCACTATCTGCTTTTGATGTGTCTCCTCCTCTGAACCTTGACTTGCACTCCCTCCTCTCTGCTTAAGACGAGATTCCTCCCCTAACCGACTACCAATCTTCTCGGCGCCCTTAGGGTGACAGTTGTCACGGTCATCTCTTGGCTTGCACCCGGAAGGAAACCTGGTTGTGGTAGCACGTCTCGGGAAAGAGCTCTTTGAGGGACAGGCGGCTATCAAATGTTCAGTTGACTTGCATCGAAAACATCTCTTCGGAAGCGGGCCTTGAGGGCACTTGGCTGCCATGTGGTCTGACAAGTCTCCACAATTGTTGCATCTTATCTTTCTGGGCTTCCTCTGTGCCATGGGTCGCTTCCTGCTGCCCTTACACTCTTGACCGCCAATGCCGCATACATAAATTGCTTCCATGCCCTGGACCGATGGTTTGCTGTCAAACTCTACTCGTTCATTCTTCGCCAGACTCCGGAATCCCTTTCTGTAGATCTTGGCCTGGTACGAATACATCAATACCTCCATCATCTGGCGTGATGAATCCCCATCCCCTGTGGACACTATACCACTTGCACATCCCTTTTTGCCTTGTCGGTGCCACTGCGTTTATCGGTGCTGTCAGCTCACAGCTTTCCTTGGCAACAGCCTGACTCTCACACGCAAGAAGGTCTAGTTGAGGTTCCTGCGGACACACCTCCTCGTCTTGCGTTGGCTGTTCCCGCGGACACACCTCCTCGTCTTGCGTTGGCTGTTCCCGCGGACACACCCCCTCGTCTTGCGTTGGCTGTTCCCGCGGCTGGCATGGTGCTCTCTTTCTCTGCACCTCCTCTTGTGCTGGCGAACTGGCCTCTGACATCTGTGCTATCTGGGACTTTAGGAAGGATAATTCTGCTCTGAGTGCCTCCTCCTCCTTCTTAACTTCTGCACTTGCTATCTGGACCCGTGTCTCAGGCTTTTTTACTTTCACCATAAACAGCATATTCCCAAGGGAAATTCCTGTTCACCTCACTGACTTGTGGTTGCTCGCTGTAGGCTTTTTTGACAATTTCCAGTAACTGCTCAGGGCTGGCCTTGGCTCCGCCATGTATCCGTAATTCTCTAGATACCCATTTCGTAACGTTGTTCCATATCATGTCTAACTTGTCTTCTGCACAAAAAGGCGCCACCTTCCACGCGGCTTCCACATCTCCCACAAACTCTTGCCAAGTGGGCCTCCCCTCTCCACTAAACAACCTTATCTCTGGCTCCTCCACGTACAGTACCTTCATATGCGCATTAGCCATCTTGCTGCAGGAATGCACTGCTGGGTGTTTACAATATTTGTTAGTTTGCTGTTTGCTCAGTGTCACTGTCTGCCTGATCCTGCCGACGACGCCAATTGTGGTAGGGTGGGCGAGATGATGATGATGATTATATTGTGATGTGTGATCACTCTCTTTTCACACTCGCACCGACCCGAACAACAATAAAACTCTTGATTCTAGAGGCAGGGGCTTTTTATAACCCATTCAGTGACAAAGCAAACATTAAACAAATAAACTAGCGAACATAAAACAAAACAAAACTAAACAAAACAAAACACCCAACAGTGCCCGATGCTAATGTGCTCAAGGCATTTACAGCTTGGCTCTGTCGTCTGTTCTCTCTGGCGGCTGTGGCAAAATAGGCCCGCTTGTAGTTCGCTATCTCTTTTTATAGGCACTAGGCTAATCACTCAACTACTGCGCGCTGGGCGTATTAATCTTGGCTACTTAAATATCACACGCGATTATCGCTTAGGAATAGCGAAAACACAAATAAAACCTACAGCTATTTAATATAACACAATTCTACACCACAACTTAATTTAAAGGCATTATTGTGGCCTCATTACATATCTTCTACTTCAGACTTTTCACAACCCAGAATGCTTCGCGCACATCGAAAATAATCTGCCCAAAAACAGGTAGGGGGCGGGCGTCTCCTTTTCGGCCCCATCACAATAAGAAATATTGAGAAAGTAGAGTTTGCTGTAGTGGTACAAGCTCTCTACCACTGGAACTGTAGTCTTGGTACTGTGGCCGGGTAGGGTAGTGGGGATTGCTGTTTTGAATCGAGAGTATTAGATTTTGATTACTAGCTAGCCTGCTAGAGGTGATGATTTCTCTCTACAGACTTACAGGAATTTACCAGGTTCGGGGACAATCCTCTATGATGTTTTATTTTTAGAGCATATGGTTATTATTTGTGTTGCACCTGCAACGATTAGCTTTGGCATGATCTTTTAATAATTTGTATGATGGCTAACTGCAAACATATGATTCGTCAACAGCATTTGTGTTCAATGAAACAAATGTTTATTCAATTTCCAACAAGAACTGGGTTAAGTCAAATGGTAACCACACCAAATTTGCATAATAGCATGTTGACATTTAATAAACAAGCATAAAAAGTCAATGCATTATTTTAATGATGCAGTATTCCTTATTGCATCTCGTAATCTTTTCAAGTTGCTAAAACATGGCGTGGCTCCTCTATCCTTCTAGTGTTCCTTCGTTTATTTGTTAATGTGGTCTAGATTTCACGTTTTTCTTATCTCTTCATTTCAATGAAGAGCCAAACTTTCTCTTATTCATTAGTATTCATTAGTTTGACTTTCTCTCAGCTTAAGGACCTTCATTCTTGGTAAAAGGTTCAGATATATGCCTGGGTTTACAATTCTTTACCCAGTTTTCGAGCGTAGCTCCGTTTCAGTTATGACTGTGGGCTCTAACAGTTATTGCATGCAATTCTTAGCACTACTTACGTTTCTCGTGAATTCACAAAATATAACATTCTACATTTCAAGTTACACAGTTGCTTTAATTGTGCGAAGTCAATCTCCTCTATAGAATATCACTGAGCAAAGAGAATTACGTCTTGTCTCGACCGCTCTAAATTCATTACTCATTAAAAAATGGCTTCATCTCTCGTTCATTCATGGGGAAGAAAAAGGACTGAGCTTAACCATTGGTGGGAAATCACGTGACCAATGCTTGGCGTAAGCGAAGCTACCCTAATTAATGCTTGGCGTTTCGAAGCGAAGCTTGGCCTAAAATAATGCGTGGCGTTTCGAAGCTAACCTGGTTTAATTAAACATCTGCGTTGAGATTTTCTTTTATCTTCTGTTTCTATAAAAATTTATTTTATGTTAATATAGTCTATATCTGAAAACTCACGGTATACGCGGTTACAGTACAAGCTCTCTACTAAGATTGCCCCAGGAAGATTGAGACAGTGGCCGTTGGCCGGAAAGACAACTAACATCTAGCTTCACGTGCCAGATAAGTGTATAAGCCCTGGCACGGAACGATTCGTCAACTATCTACCATACAATAATCTAATTATATAAAATAAAATACATTTCCACCAAATAAAGTGAACAGAATATTTGTGAATAAAGACAGAGGATGATGTAAAAACCCCCAACCCGCCATCTAGTATCAGTTAAACCCTAGTATAGATATATTAACACCATTATTAGAATTTAAATTATGTGCTTGGACAGCAGATTGTCACTTTTGTTTAATTGAACTTGTATATATATATATATTGATTTCATTTGATTTTGATAGTCCTGACCAAAATAATATTAGGTTCAGGACTAAATAAATTGTAAAAAGATTTCTTAAATACCAAATTTAAAACACGGTGTTAATTGAGTTGATGATAGAATTTAATATCTGTGTGTGTGTGTTTGTGTATTGGGTAACCATCACACCACACCTACATTATCCTAGACATTTAGACGTAGTCACCATTTATTCTAAGAGTAAAATATAACTCTGAGTGAGATCTTAGGGTGGTAGCAGAAAGGTTCCCTAAGAACACACCACATCAATTGTTAGACTCAGGGGCCTTTACAGCTTGACCTCACTCAATTTCAAATTAAATACAACACCAACATTCATAACATCTAAACCCACCACACCTACTCTCAAGAGAGTGCGGTGCTTTGGGGAGCACACGGGTCCTACGGCCGAGGAATATGTCAGAGAGGTGAGAGCTGCTTGGAGAGTAGTGATGATGAGTAAAGAGGACCAGGTAGATGTTATTCTTGACAGTGTGACCCCAAGTGTCCGCAGGGAGCTGAGGATTCAGGCTGATGACGATGACCCAGAAGCGATGCTACATTCCATTCTTAGGGTGTATGGGGAGCGTCGAAGCATCCCAGAGCTAATGGCCATTTTTTACTCTACCCAGCAAGGTGCAAGGGAGTCTCTTTGGGAATTCTCCCATCGCATCCACGAGGTATTCGAAAGTGTTGTAAGAGCACAAAGACAGAATAATGTCACTCCGTTGGAGCCATCCTTCCTTCGGGACCAGTTTGCTGCTTGTCTGAGAGATGACCTACTGAGAAAGTTTGCAAAGGAAATAATCTTTAAAGAGCCTACAGCATCGTTTAAGTCGGTGAGGGACTATGCCCTATGGTTTTTAGAGACTGAACACGCTCCTGGGGCTGGTGTTGCCAGTGTCGGAGTAGTAAATACTGTGACGGTACCCGCTATACATGCACTAGGCGCAGAAGTGGAGCAGCTGGGAGCACAGGTGGCTTGATTACAGGCTAAAATTGATGCGATGTCTGAGGAGCAGGGGAGACGTACCAGGACAGTTCGCTGTCTTAGACGCAGAGGACTAAGGCCACATACAGAATCGATATCCACAGACATTAAACTAGATCCCTCTGCGGCTGGGAGTCAGGTTACGGAAGGGGAGCAGAATGACTCAGAGATAAAGATGGTTGGTGGTCGACCGGAATGTGATGTACTAATAGCAGGAAAGAAAGTCAGGTGTATTCTTGATACGGGGTCACAAGTTTCAACTGTTACGGAACAGTGCTTTCAGCAGCTTTTTGGAGATCTGGCCCTGGATGAAAGTAAATGGGTACGACTAACTGCTGCCAATGGTGTCACGATTCCTTATGCTGGCCATCTAGTGGTTGACGTCAAGATTGGGGAGTGCCATGTCAAGAACTGTGGCATCTATGTCGTTAAGAGTGTGAATGGGCCTGTCAAAGCGCTTGGTATAATAGGCACCAACATACTGGCGGAAGTAAAAAAACATCCACAGCTTCCTCAAATGGCAAGCTCCTGGAAAAGGTACACAAGAGGTAAGGTTAGATAGAGTGAAGGTGTGGGTTGCAAGAGGAATAAAACCCACATACCAGCTCGCTCGATCGCTACTATACAGGTGAAATGTAGAAGAGGCTCCAGATCAGAGAAGACAGTGCTTTTTGAACCCTCAAGAGACTTAGACCATAAAGGGCTGGTTATATGTCACATCAACATAGTAATGTCACCACAAAGGCAAAGTGGACAATATACAAAATGTTTAATACAATAAACGCTGCTCCACATGCCTAATCTTGAAAGCCATTATATCTTATGGCATCACTTATACAGTCATCAGTATAGCTCTGTACCGTCTGTAGCTAGAACACTGTCCTCGAAAGTTTTACACGTATTTATTTAATTCAGACTCACGTCCTCCACAGCATACATAATTCCTTTTACAAATATACTAGCATCATCTCACGGAGGTAAATGGATGATCTAGCGATGGAATACTTAGGAATATGTCACGAAATAATATAAGTCTCAGGAGCTCAGAGACACACGCCCACCTGCCACAATGAAAAACACAGAAAAATCTCGCAGACGATCGCTAACTTTTGCCGATACCAACTTTAGCTTCTGCGAACTGAGCCCCGAGGCAATGACGTAACTTCCTGTTACCAAGGACTACCCATAATAAAAAAAACATGAATCCTTGTCGAACCATTTAATAACATCGACAGACATGATATGAATTTTACTCATAACAGGTATGGATCTGACCAACACACACATGTAAGTTCCTTTTTGTTGTTTATTATCATTAAACTTTTTACAACATCAAACATATAGAGAAATCAAATAAATCAAGTTTACAGATATATGAGAATAACCGAATAAGTGCCCTCCCCCTTGTTGAGAAAGGATCCCAAAAGAAGTTAATAACCCAAAGGTCAGATAAACACTACGTTACAGAATAGACTATGAAGAACAAGTCCCCCACTAAATTTCTACTTAGTAAAGTACTCAGTTAGCGAAAATAAAAAAAGAAGTTAGTACAATGATTGTAACAAAGGAAAATATTCTCTCTCTCTATCTCTCACTCTGTCATATGTGGCCACAAACACTCTTGCTTACCTAATCGGGTGTTGATATCCCTTGAAAAACTACAATAGTCTGAACCTATACTGTCAGGTTGGTTGCCCAAATCTGGCCCCAGTCCAGCCTTTATATCGAATAATAATTACAAGGTAGACGCTAAATTTGGTGGGTTAATTTTCCTGGATGAATCCTGTGTCACCGCAAATAGTTACTGAAGCAAGACGTTCTCGGGACGTTCACAGTTGCAAAAGGAGAAAAGTAATTCCTGTATTGTCAAGCATCTGGTTGCTAAGACAAATGTTACAATATGTGAAAACTGATAATAATGGTAAATCCTATCGGCTGGCTCTTATAGTGAGTGCCGATTTTGAAACAGTGTAGTTTTTCTGGATCATTCCGTTGCTACGGCTGTCAAACGTCAGGAATATATGTTCTTTCGTTTTCCCAGTGGGCTGGAAAAATGGAATAAATAATTCTGGGTAATGTACCGTCCAGTTACGATTAATTTCACTGTTTCTATTTCTCACTCTGAATGAAGACAGAGGACCAAACAGGTCCAAAAATCGAAGACCCAGAGTAATAATAATGGTACTGGTAATGTTAGACTCACACCGCTGGCCGCTGGTTTTAATTATGAATTAATAATTCCTAGATAAGGAAGAAAAGAACATTTTAAAAACTGCTACTATCCTATCCACCCGTAAGTTTTCCGCTATGGCATGTCGGGAAAAAAGAGTATGTGCCCTCCCCCGTTATTGCCAGCGAGAAAATGCACAGCGCACAAAGTCAATTATTATTTACTTTATCCATACGCGCACTTTAACAAAAATCGCCTGTCATTACTAGCTATTTGTCGGTGTCTATTGTTGAGTCACATAACATTAACTCTAGTCACTTATTTAATTTCACACAATGAAATACAATGCGAATCCTATTCGGTCACTCATCCGTCACACTTAATAATTTCAGTCAGCTAAGCCGTATCTCCTTGTGTAAGAAAAATTAGGTGTTTGAAATTACATTACTCTGAACGACTGGCAAGAAATATCTATGCGTTAGGTTATTTCACTAGTTTTAAACGCTAGGGAATTATAATGAATAAAAATGGTAAACCTAACACATTTTAACACTTAAGCACAATTTCTATTACCACAAATCAGAAAATGAAATCCCCACGAGACAATTTAACACATTTAGCTAAGAAATGGTTCTAGTCTGGCGTGATTAGGTTATCCAAGAATTTCTGAGCGACTCTAATAACTGAATTTGAGAGAGCGCGGTATATATACAGATCATGGCGTTATCTTCACCAGAAGACGTTACAATTCACACCTTCAGTATAGTATGGGAATCAGGAACTGCTTTTCCCGGATCAAAGGTTTCTTCGTTCATTCTACTCAGCAATGCTGACCGACATCAGATGATTTTGCCGTGCACGGGCCTCTCTTAGATTACGTCCCCTTGCGCAGATCAAACATTACCTCCCCCTAAAACGTGCGACTATCAAAGGTGGTCGGGAAAATATTATCGCCCCTTGTCTCTCTTCAAACAATCCGTAATTTCTACGCGCGTCCGTCTAATGACCGATAATTGGCAAATCAGCTCGCGTGAGAAACTCAGGTAAACAAACGCAATTCGCTCACATGTTAAACTGGCAGCATTGCGAAAGTTGGTAAACATCTCCGTTCTTATGTTCCAGAAAACAGGCGTGGATTCAAAGGTGAGTCATACAAACAGAAAATTGCGTGGTTTGGCTTAGCCAATGGTAGACACTAAATGGGAAAGCAAAGGCTGTCAGATTACTGTATCAATATTTTCGTTCCACGTCACAGGGGCCAATATTTTACATTATAGAGGCTGTAAGTTTTTTTGCACACATATGACAGGTTCGATAGTAAGGTGTAGCAGCGTTGTGTTACACTTCATCATGTTTGCCAGTATTCACAGCAGTGTGTGCGTTTTTTTTTTTGTTAGGCAGTATCAGTGAGCTGTTTTCATTCAGGTGTTAACCCGTCCGCGGTATTTGACCTAGTTTCGAAACAGAGCACAGTGAAAGATAAGCGTTTTCAATACAGCTAATATTTGAGATTTATTGTGGTCTATGGTGGTTTCGGAAAGTACACATTTGTGCTAGGTTTTCCTGTTATGGATAGAAGTGGTGCTGCAATGTGTAGAGTAAGGGTGTAGCTGGTGTCGAGCATCACAATTTGATATATTACAAGGCGTACTTTGTAGGTTAGTGCTAGGAAGTTGGGGATCCTGAAGGAGCAGCAAAGGTTGGTTGTGCAAGGTGGTCAATATAGTTGGTCTTTGTAGGGCTATGGGCTTCCGTCCCTGACTGTGGTGTCGGCATAGGAGATTTTGAGTTCTTGTGTGGTTGGTGTTAGTCTTTCGGGCTCTGGTGCTTGACTGTGGTGTCAGCAGAGGAGATTAGAACGTCTGTTTTTGTTTGGTATTGGTAGTGTCAATAGTGGTGGTGGCATCTTAGGGTGTGTGCAGGTCCTCGTAGTATTTGGTAATGCATACTAACCAGTATGTGATGTTGTTCTAGATCATCGCAACCGTTGATGTGCACGTATCCAACCTGCAGTAGTGTCATCGTCCATACTGCTCTACCTACCTGCGTTCCTGCCGAGTTCCGACGTCATCATGCCTTACCCAGGTGCCTTTCCAAAGGGATTCTACCAATGTCTTGATCGGGGTACCAGTACCACTTGATGGGATGCCGGTTCCCGAAGTCTGCTGATCTGCGTGGTAATGGAATATACTGTACTGAAGAGAGAATGCTGCTATGTTCCTGAAGTGACGGAGTGTGCAGAACTGTGCTCATATATTATACGCATCACTGTGCGAAAGGACTTGGTCGTTATTATCTGGCACGTATACTAGTGAAGCATTTTAGTCACCAGGACATTATTGCGTCTACAGTCGTTATCATTTATGTGGATACTGCTGTGATAACATCGTGGAGAACTTTGTTTACTGTTTGGATGCTGTTTGTACAGACTGGTTTTTACATTTTTCATTTATTATCATCTGTGTCTGAGGAACTACGTGGAGGTGCATCGCTGGATCATCAGTTAAGTTATTGTTTGAGTATGTGTATATGGTAATTTGGTGTTGTTTTTTTTTATTTCTTGTTTTTTTTCCCTTTAATTCCGTCTTCCTGTTTTGTTCTATTCATCCGCTACAATTTATCATACAATCTGTTCTTCTAGGTTAGTGGGACCTTTCTGTTGGGGTCGTGTTAGGTTAGTATATAGCAATAAGAATTTTTCTTTACGTTTTACAACGTCTGTTCCTTAAGGTAATTCTTATTTGTTATAGTTTTCTTTTCTTTTCTTTTGTTCTTTTTTCACTTTCTTTGGCAGAGACTTAGTCTGTGACTTTATATGGTGGTAGATGGTTACGTGGGATCTGTCACTCTAATTTCCTTTTACTTTGGGTCATTATTATACCCATAGTAAATATATTTATATATTAGAATGTTATTATTGTTTGAATGTTATTTAGTTTTATTTTGGTTGGTCTGATCTAGTTGTAGGCTAGTTTGTGCGATAGCTCTCAGCACTACATTGTTACGTGTAGTTGTTGTTGTAGTCCGCTGTGTTTAATATTATATTTGTGAGTTCAAGGGTGGACGGGCGGAGAGTTTAATTCTTTCTTTTCTTACTTGTGGGAAAAGATTGGATTAGACTGATCCCTTCCATGGGGTGGCTGCGTTTGTTTAGTGGTGGAGTCAGACAGACGGGTATTCTTGCGACTGCTCTACTTAACAAACCAAGCACAGTATTCGTTAGATGTACTGGTGTGGTTTGTATTTACGTTGTCGTGTACATTCTGTAATTCTATTGTCGTGTTTAAGTGGTGTTATCTCTCGTTCCTTCTTGCTATCTTGTAAATAGGTTAACGGGTATCCTTTGTTTTCGTATGTGGTCAGTCACGCATTGTATATATCAGTCTATCTCTGCTCAAACTTTGTCTGTCATCTTATTCGTCGTGACTGTTAGTTATCGTGGTGTTTAGTGTGTGTCTTCTCATCTGTGGAGTGTTCATTTTTGCCATATGTAAACATATTAGGTATAACGGAAATATTGTCAGAGTACAGCACCAGGGTGGGTGCTATTAAGACACTGTTGTGTAAAAACTGACTTAATGTTCAATTTTCGGATCGGTGCCCCTTACAGTTGTGAGGTGGTATAGTACCGGTGGGTATTATCAGCTAGTGAGATACAACTATTGACTATAATAGGGGTATTTTCAGTTGTATCACAGAGACTAAGTGGTCTGGAGGACCAAACCTAGAGAGTAAGTAGACATAAGCCAACAGGC
Organism: Oreohelix idahoensis; assembly: GCA_024509875.1. Classification (NCBI taxonomy): domain Eukaryota; kingdom Metazoa; phylum Mollusca; class Gastropoda; order Stylommatophora; family Oreohelicidae; genus Oreohelix; species Oreohelix idahoensis. The sequence continues at coordinate 77,471 of JAMPIV010002955.1, forward strand.
AGAGAACGGTCATACTGAGTTGAGTGGTGAAGTAGGTTCTGTATACATTCATATGGTTGTACTTTGAGACGGTACACAGGAGTTAGCAGTGCCATATCTATGCATATATCATTATTGTATACTTTGTAAGCAGAGAGGTATGTGTTGATATAAGGGAGGTGGTTAAGTGTACATGTTATTGAGTTGTTGCATAGAAGCTCATACAAGTAGAGGGTACACCTTGTCCATACTGAGTTAGATCTGTATACAGAGACAGTCTGTAGCAGATTGAGCAGAGTTATAAATAGTATTGGGTATCGTGAGTGTACATCATGGACTTGCAGGATTTCATTCTGATAGGGAAAAGAATGTGGGTACACTGGGAAAGAACTAATGGCTTTTGCCAAGGCAGAATGCCAGCCAGAAGAAAATCAAGAAGCTTTGGAAAAGAAGAAGATTGAGAAGCAGAAGCAGGAAAGAGATGCTCGCGCTGAAGAGTTAGAGTTCAGAAGAAGAGAGCTGGAGTTACAAGAGAAGACGATGAAAGAAGATAAAGAGTTACAAGAGAAGAAGATGAAAGAAGATAAAGAGTTACAAGAGAAGAAGATAAAAGAAGATAGAGTTACTAGAGAAGAAGATGAAAGAAGATACTGATTTAAAACAGAGAGAGTTAGAGTTAAAAGAGAAGAAGATGAAAGAGGATAGAGAGTTAGAATTAGAAAAGGAGAGAATGAGAGTAGCTCTGGAAGAGAAGAAGATTGCTGCTGAGGAAAAAACTGCAGGTAGAAGCTGATAAGGAAATACAATTAAAGAGAATAGAAGTGGGTGCGAGTGGTCAGAACTCGACTTCGGGGGAGTCCCATCGTCCCTTTAGGCTGCGTCTGCCGAATTTTAATGACAAAATAGATAGTTTGGACTTGAGGGATTTAAGGAAGAATGCGTGGCCTGGAAGGCTAACAGAGACGAGTGGCCATCTCTGTCATCCACCTTGTTAGTTGGGCCTGCGATGGAGGCCTTTTATAGCCTCCTGCTGGAAGATCGGGCGGATTACGACAAGGTGAAGGAACGGTTACTCTGGAAATTCCGGTTGACGGCTGACAGGTACCGGACGCGGTTTAGAAACACAATGCCAAGTGCAGACCAGGACTTCGAAGATTTTATTTCGAAGATTAAACTTCTGCTTAATAGATGGATTGAGATGGAGGGATTACCAAGGACTATGATGGCTCGATAGACCTGGTGCTACGGGACGAAATGTTGTCGTCATGCTCATCAGAGCTAGTTGCATTTTTCCAGGAACGACAACCTAAGGATATTGTTTCTATGGCCCAATTGGGGCACCATTACATCCTGGCCCATCCGGGCAAACCCATCCATTGGTCTGGTCTGTCAGACGCCGTAGTTGTATGCGTCGGCAAAGTCCAAAGACAACCGTGGCAAAATCAGTCAGGCGGTGCAGATATGTTCCAAGAGCAGAAGGACGATAGACCCACCCGTCCCTATCAATCATGCAGAGGGAATTATGGTACCTTCCTATATCATCGGAGTGGTCGGTCGAACTGGCACAACCGGCAGTGTAGAAGTGATAGCGACGGAGGAGAGCGCCATACGCGCAAGCAGGTACGCTTTGAAGAGTCTCGAGACGAAGATCGGTTTTACTATGAAACAAAACCTTCCAAGCGGAGGAATGGATCCGCAGATAGCCGATCATCCGACTCAGATGCGCGGTTTTCACCGGCTAGAAGATCCAGCAATAGTCCACGCGATGAGTCAAGAAGGGAACGCAGATGTTCCAATTGTAATGGCAAGGGTCATTATGCTGATGTGTGTACAACCCCAATCGAACACGCGAATTCCGCGTTTGTGTCGGACACAGTCAACAGCGAGGACTGTTTGGGGTGTCGACCTCTATTTCATTCGGACGAGAAGATAGTGTTGCACTGCGGATATTCGGTACCATGTCTGTCGGCGGTCCATGAGACTGGCAAGGTGGTACTCCACAAAGGGGTGGTGGAGAAGAAACCAGTCTCGGTGATGAGAGACACATGATGTACCACAGTCGGGGTGCGTCGTTCGTGCATCGACGAATCCTGCCGCACAGGCAACACTGTAAAGTGTACCACGTTTGGAGGTAAAGTTGAGTCTTACCCCCAGACATGCATTAATGTGGACACCCCGTTCCTAGCAGGCAGAGTGAACGCCTTTGTTCTCAAGAATCCGGTCGCCGATTTGATCATCGGCAATGTACGAGGAGTGTATAACGCCACGGAAGGGCTGGAGCAAGGTCTCAGCAACACCGAAGTCCCGGAGCGGACGATCAGGTGGGCGCGATATCATCACCTGAGAAGAAAGTACATCATAGACAGGGTTCGCGGCAGGCGTCCATTAATACTCACAGTCCGGTGCCGAGGGACAAGAATAGGAACCGTAGAGGCATATATGAAGGCCTGATAGCTAGTGACCGCACGGTATGGGTCCGCAATATCCCCCCGCGTGCTAGTTGACGCACACTCAGACGTGCGTTTAATGAGGTCGCGCCGGTTAGGTGCGTTGAGGTATTGTCGTTGCGAGAAAATACCAAGGTTGCGCGAGTTACTTTCGCGAATAGGTGGGGTGCGTGCGAGGCAGTCAGGTGGAAGCACATGTCGTTGCTTGATAACCACCTGCTAATAGTCCAGCAGTAGGAATGACGAGGTACCAGTTTCGCATAGAGTACAGGGAGTTTCGGTTAACGCGAACTGAACGTAAGACTCTGATCCAGTCACCAGCACTGTTCTGATAAAATATAAGTTGTTCTATGCAGTTATATAATGTAGTGAGGGTGACTGAGGAAGTGGATTGTAAATGTTAAGATCACGGTTGCTGCTAAATGTTATGCTTATGAATTTCAGATATTATGTCGCCATAAGGGCAATTTAGTACATAATTGAATCTTGTTACGAAAGTACATTGTTTGTGCTATTTCGGTATCAACGTTAATGGTTGTTTATGTAGGAGGTGCTATTAGTATACATGGCACTGTGTTATGGTTGACCAGGGGAGGGCAGTCGTTGTCAATTTTCACGGCTGCCGGAACCTTGCGTAACTTACTTCGTACTGTTGGTTGGTTGGAGAATGCAGTAACGACTGTAGTAGGGGATAACAATGGCACGCTCTGTTCATATGAGGATATGCTGTTAGTGGCAAATGGTCGTCCAGACTCATATTGGGGTCGGACGAAGCATCCTCCGGATGGAAGAAAAGACAGTACGGACTGGCGGAGTTGGCCGACCCGGCGGGTCATTTGACTACCGGAAGTCAGGGGAAAAGGCGCAAATTTGGGAATGAGAAGTCAGCCTCTTGTCCGGGAAGGACATTTTTTTTTTTAACCAGCTTGATTGCTGTGTGTTCTATATTGGGATACTGTAAGATGAGTGTCTGCCATGTTATCAGGACTTAGTGATAGTTACGTTATTTAGTCTAGAGCAGTTGAAGTGTCTAGATGGTATTATCTACAGGCCGTAGTTTGATAATATGTCGATGATTGTGAGAGTGTCTTTGTCATAGCTTTTGCCGCTAAGGTGAGCGATATTCATAGCAGCCATTTGAGGCATAGTTTGTATCTTCGTGTGTGGAGATGATAGTCTAAGCTGCTGAGGCAGGTTTACATTCGTATTCTTATAATTGTATTTGATGCGTTATGATGACCGTGGGACGCCTTGTTGTGTGTATTAGTTCATTAAATGGAAGTACCTGTTTAAAGGTGGTTATTACTTTTGTCAGCCATTGTTTGTGTGGTCATACCCTTAGGAGGGCGAGCCTGTAGTTCAAAATTATAAACCCACACAGCAGCGGTGTAACCCTTGGAGTGTTCTCCATGATAAGTGGTTCCTGACACTAACCACACCATTACATTCGTGTGATCACAGCTACACGGAACTCTAGTCATTTTAAAACATCTTATCCACGCCACATACATCACGTCTCACTCGCTGCACGTAACAATCGTTACATATCACACGTATTACTCATTATTGGTACAAGACATTGTTTTCGTCCATATCACAACTGTTTTACTGTAGTCACTGTTAAGGGCGTTCTATGGTTTGAAAAGTATTATGTTTCGTACAATTATTTGATCTTCTGTTCTGTGTTCCACCCAGTATCGATATTGATTATAACTCTGGATTCTCTTGATACTTCTTTCAAGTAAGTGCATTTTAAACTTGCTTTCAATAAAAGTTTATATATATTTGAATGACCGTGTTATATTGTTTCATTTCGTATTATCAGTGTGACAGCATGTGTATTCATTTAAAGGTCAATGGCCATTCTTCATAAAAACAGTCATAACTGGAACCTTGAATACGTTATTGAATAAGACCAGTTTTTGACGACATAATAGTTTAATAAGGATTCATTCTTCCATCATGAATCAAAGACACTACTAAATATCGTTCACATCAAGAGCACTGGATACATTATAGCGTAGAGTCTATATTTCACCGACATTGTCTGTCCGATACATTATCGTTATAATTAACGTTCGATTATATTTCCACCAAAACTGTTTGGCATAATTCTTATATTTATACAGAATTAAACATTCTGCTAATTCTATTAGATACACTGTCTAATATATTAATTTACTTTGGTATTCAAAGCCAGGCTTAATCAGCCCTACATATTCGAACTGCGTTTTATATTTTACGACTTACGTTAATCATAAATTATTGCGGCTAATATTGCCGTCTTATATTTTAAGACTCAATGGTCCTTATACATTCTTTATTTATGCGTTAAATACAAGGTATAACTTACTAGTTATGCACTATCACACTTGAGTGGTTATACCACATCTTTAAAACACTTTGGCTAAGTGGCCATGCCACACATTCGAAACACTTTGGATAAGTGGCCATGCCACACATTTGAAACACTGCCATTTGGCTCGAAGGCCACACAACGACTGTCGTTACTATGTCTCACTCGTCATGCATAGATATATGCGATCTATGTCATTTATTTATTCAACCAAGGTGTTCCATGGTGCAACCATCCGAATCGAGCTCAAACCCAGATGTTTGCAAGCCATGAAACAATCCTCAACAGTCACACGTACCCGCTGTCCATTTAAAACGAACCATTGTTATGCGGAACACTCGTCACTGTGACACTCGTAACGCCGCCATATTCCCGAAGTGTCTATTAATATATGCGCCGTGTCGCTTGAACTGGTTACAAAATAGCCTTTAGACTGTTTTGTTGGGTTTTTTTTTAAATTTTGGCGAGGCGCGTCCAATTCAACCTAGTCGGTTATATTAGGGCGCATGTCTAAATATGAAAGACTTTTAGGTCTAATATCGTTCAACTAGATTCTTATTTCTCTTACACTTTGGACATTCATGGCGATCCATTGTCAAACTCACGCTAATTTTTTTATTCACTGCAAGCGACACGACCGATGTATCGACAACGTTATATCACACTCTGCTCCAAACAAAGCAGGTATAGGTCCATAATCACATGGGTAACTTGGTACCTTGTGTCTACTATTTTGTTACTATTTTGTTACTCAGCCGGGAAAAATGTATGGTCACAGAGAGGGTGGGAAACAAAGAAGATTTTTGGCACTTAAACAAAAGAATTGATAAACAGAATTTTAGACGGGAAGTTGTTGAACAACGACTTGGTCGTATGTGACAGACGGGATGGCACTTGAAGACAGAATGTATGTGTTTGTTTGTTTGTTTGTTTGTTTTTGTGGTTCTTTATCTGTGTCTTATTTACTTTAACTGTGCGAGATGTCAACCAGGAGGGTTGACACCGTTGATATAGTACTCATCGAAAATCTTTGCCAGTACCTGACGCAGGTAATTTACTAGTTGTTTACCTGTATGACAGTAGCAGACCTTTAGCCTGACGAGAGCGGGCATTTACATTTGAATTAATCTGCTTTTCTTTGTGTGTGGGAGTTTTTGTGTTTGTGCGCCAGTTTGTGTTAGTCTGTTAGCAGGTGACTGTTAGATTGTCTGTCTGTTCATATCTGTTTGTTAGTTTATGTCACTATACTAACATGTCCGTCTATCTTGTTGGGCCTGTTGACGTTTGTCTAATATCGTATGCCTATTTAATAGTTTGTGTCTGTCTAATAGCTTAGAAATGTTAATGTTTGTCTAAAAGTTCCTGTCTGGTAGCTAAGACCTGTTAACGCTTGTCTCTCTAATAGTGTCTGTCTATTAGCGTAAGCCTGCTAACGTTTGTCTAATAGTATTTGTCTGTCTATAACCTGACACCTGTTAACATTTGTCTGTCTAATAGTGTATGTCTATTAGCTTAGGCATGTTAACGTTTGTCTCTCTAATAGTGTCTGTCTGTCTATTAGCTTAGGCCTGCTAACGTTAGTCTGTCTTTTGCAGGATAACATTCATCGGATTCATTTTTTCTGTCTATACTGATGCGGCACTCCTCTCTGATATTATTTATTGGTCATTATCGTACTCTACGCTTTTGTCTTTAGATATATCTAATTTTAGGTCGGTCACACCTCGTCCCACCCCAGACGTTTAGGCTTGACCACAAGACATGTTATCCTTTATCACGGGACAGACATCGCTGGTCAGATGGGACAATAAGATTACGTCAACATTTGGTCTGCTGTTTTATTGTTTTGACAGACGGGCTACGGATAGATACGCAAGTATTCTGCTTCAGCCCAGCTGGCAAAGGCGACCAGCAAGAAATGTTGTCGATGAAGCGTTAAATAACATGTGTAAAATTTGGTATACATGATTAAACACATCGCTCATCTTTAGATTTATCGTGATTTAAACAATCTGGACACCAGACCTATTACCAAATCATTTCCGACAAACTCTTAAACAACCTCAAGCAAGACGTCTTATTGTAATAAACAAATGTTGGAAGAGAGTGCAACCTTGGAAGAGATTATCAGATGTAGTAATTAAGTGCAGGTCGTGTGATATAATGGTTTTTGGTAAAAATAACACTTAAAGGGCAAAACCTTTTATAGTTATGTCAATAACGATGAGTGGTGGAGAAAATTTTTTTTTTTTAATGAGACTTCTTACCTTGCTTGTGGTTTGAAATTAGAAATTGAAGTGTACTAAAATTGTGATTGTGTTTCACCCAGCAGAACTTCACAAGGTGAGATTTGTGGTCACAAATTCAACTTTAATACCTATCGCGTTTTCGAAGATTTCCCCACTGCATACCTTACCTTTGTCAGGAGATCACAGACAACCAGAATAAGGAGTAGTACTAAGGATTCCATTAGAGGACAGGCCAAAGGATTAGAAGTAGTGTAAAAATTAAAAGAAACAGCGAAAACGTCAGTGTTAATACTTAGCGCTCCAAGTCCGAGTAACTTACATTACGAGTCAACAGTTAGAAATTTAACTCACCGTGACAAAGTACGTTCGTTCTCTTTTCTGATCTTCAATTCTCTCCGGTCTACTTACTCGAACCATCCCTTCAAATAGCACATTTTTGTTTTTTTATTGTTTACACTTTCATCATTTACGGTTATCTTATCATATCTTGTCCTACTTCGTCACTCACCATCCCGGTTTTTCTTACTCTCTCGATGTGTTTGTTAGATTACGGTGATATCTGTATTGTCAACATTAGATGGAGGAGTTAAAGATAAGCTGAGATTGCCTTTGCACAAGATGGCATAGTATGAAAACCCAGATGTTAAAGGTAGATAACAACTTTTGATACGGGGACATAGTATGCAGATGATTACCCCAAACAATGTTGCTCGGGTGTTCCAATATAGATGAAAGACGATATTTGGAGATAGGGCGTCAGTTCGCAAAGATGGGGCTGTATTTATTTATACAACCCTCTCAGTGACAACAAGCAAACAAACGAACGCTAAACAAACACCAAACAAACACCTAGCCAGTGCTCAATTGCTAATCTGAAACGCAAATAAAGGACTGACTAGTTAAAATCATTAAAGTTAAATAATGAGAAACACCATGCTCTCACCTGTCAAACTGTCCTTCTTCCACGCCACCTGAAACAATCAACTATCATGCACACACACTCAGTCCATGCATGTCGTCTAATGAGACCAGTGTGGTGTTGTGCATGAGGCTGGCAATCTCACCATGTAATACAGATTGCTACCGAAACCACTACTGCAAGAGCATCTGAATGCTTTGTGCGTTCTCCATGCGGAGGCCAGTCAAATTGGTGGCCATATGCTCCATAAGGAGCGAGAAGAGACATAACTTGTTCCCAAGTGGACCCACGTGCTCTCATAAATTATCCGACACATAACAATAATTACATAATAATGAAATGGGCATAAAATAATATTAAACGATATGTACAAGCATTACTCTCCTTAATGAGAATAAGCTACCACCTAGCAACCGATCCACATTAATATACGTTCCTACATTGTGAAGCAAGTCGTTTGTGACGACTGGTGCGCCTTGCAACAAGCGTGTCGTATATGACCACTGCAATAGCATATAAATGCTTCTCGTAGGCTTGTGATGGACACCAGCCGCGTCGGTGTTTCCATGCTCCGCAAGGAGCGAACAGAGAAACGCCTCTGTCTCAAAGTGCCGTACGCACAAAGGAGTGGCATTGCGCTCACCAAAAATTTAAATAACTAAAGCTAGATGCATCCTCTCAAAGGGCATTTAACACTACAACTATATACACAGCAGATGTAACTAAACTAATCATCATAAAAATATACGACAACTACTTCGCGTTCCACTACAATAAACTATCTTGGCATGAATGGAGAAAATTATATTAATCTTGTACCGTACTACTAAAACAGCACCTCTTTTAATAAACAAATTTTCATCCAATACCAAATAATAAACAGGTTTAACCTCCTTTCCCACATAACACGTGGTGACTAAAAATGTTATTGCCTACTCACAGGCGCCATCTTTATGTACAGTCATCAACACGTGGTTCCCGGCTGACATCTTGCCATAAAGTTAATACCATCTCAATTTCAGTCCCTGGTACCATTTCTGTCCAGTTCCATGTATGAAATAGCTTCCTACTATATTCGCTTTTCTTGCCCGTTCTCATGAATGAAATAGGTTCCTACTATATCCTTACAGCGGTGATCTGGACTTAACACGACTAATAAAACCTATCCACACATTCTTTTCACTAATCTATCATTTCAAAACTAAATCTAATGTCCTGGAAGGAATCTCCTTATGAAACAAATTTATCTATTTTCTCAAACATTGGAACCGAGTCACGCTGAATATAATTCTAAAGCTACAGAACACTAATGCTAATCTCTATGAAATACGCTAACAATGATAGTTCACGTGCTCTGGTTTATTTATTCCATCTCCTACCCACACAGGCCGTTCCTAACTTCGTTTCTTTCGTCTGGACCGCTCTTGCGAAAAGGGTCTTTGGCCTGCCTGTGCTCTCTTTATAGGCGTCTTGCCCAAATCACACACTGTGCACGAGCGTGGTAATTGCGTCACGAAAGTAACACACGCGTAGCCGGGCTGAGGACTATTTACCGGTGTTCTTGTAAAACTTATACTGGGCAATAACACAGCTATATACTTCGGGTATTAAACACATAAATATGAAAATGAGCGCGTTATTATGGCCCTCTGACAGTTAAATAGCGAAGGTTGCAACTTAGGCTCTGACTTTAATCTAAATATTATCTTAGGTAGAGACCTTCACAGCCGTGACTATCCTTTGATACCAGTGCTCTCCTCTGACACTGGGACTATATTCTTGTCAGACAGAATTCTTCTTCTGTTCTTTCAGTAACTACTACTGACTACTACACAATAAAAACCATTTGCTTCATCCCTCAATATCCATAACATTACCCTGTGATGATAACCTTTTTTTTTTAAAAAGAGAATTATTCATTTTACACTGTTAATACAATTGATTATTAAATTCGTTATTTGTATATATACAAATTTATAGTTGATTTAATCCTTTTGAGTGTACCGCGCCCGTATGTCTCAGTCACATTAAATACACTTAAAACAGAGCTACTAAATTAAGATTTCACTGAACTAAATCACTTGGGAGCTTGAACGAGCTAAATCATACCATATATCTCTTCACAAATGGCGGCGGGAAAGATAAAGAGTTAACACTACTAAGACTCATTTAGCATTATTCTCAATGTCTTAAATATCTTATGAACATTCCTTCGAGATAGAAGCATCATCATCCTTCTATTTGCATTTCTGCTAAGAGCAATCTTGTGCGAAGGTATACTCCTTTGAAGACCCACATTAGATACTCTAGGTTTTGGCCATAATTGGACCATCACTGCTGAGTAAAGGTGAGGCAACCCGTGACACATGTAAAGGGCAATATCTTATGTTGTCATGTAGTAATGTTCTACATGAGGGTAGTTGGGGAGGGGGACTCCAACCAAAATCAGACACTTAATTGCATCTGGTTTGGCATTTGAGATGCTAAGATAGATTTCTCCTGATTGGATCTCTCCTCAATGAAGCTACATGAGTGTGTGGGTTAAAATTTCGTTTATAACTTATCGTTTTGTAAGACTGCTTCACTGACTTCCAATTTTGTCAAGGAGAGATCACAGACAGCCAAAATAAGAGCTCACAACCAAGACACCCTATAGGACTGTCCACAGGACTAGGAGTAGCTGCTAAAAGTAGAGAGCGTAAAAATCCCATAATATGCCCTGTCCAAACACGGTCGGTGACAATCTTGGAGAGGATTAAGACACGGGCAGTAAGATAACCTTGTAATCATTTCCGCACATACCTTTTTGTAATGGACAATTACGAGAAAGTGGCATCTTGGAGAATGTTATCAGCAATAGATTTGTGAATTAATGAGTTGTAAAATTATAAATACCCACGGAAGTAGCAAGACCTTATAAGGTAGTGGAGTTTGAAAACAATATCTTATGTGTTCTGTAGAATGTTCTACATGAGAGGGTAGTGAGGGATAAACCCCTTCCAATATCAAACGCCACGATGATGGTTGGTCTGGCACGAAAATGCTAAGATAGACTGCTCTTGATTGGACTTCTCCTCCAAGAAGCAATTGGGTGTGTGAGCGAAAATGTTCATTATAACCTAACGCCTTGTAAGCCTACATCACTGACTTCAAATTTCGTCAAGGAGGAATCATATACTAGCCAGAAACATAGAATATTAGGACCCAAATATAGCACAGGCCAGAGGACTGCACGGGAATCAATGATTAGAAGAGAGTAACCCAAGAGAAATCATTCTGTGCCTTAAGTTCTACAATCCTAGTTCAAGTGCACTAAGTTAGACAACTAACCCAACTGAGGAAACGGCATCTAAAACTAGTTGCCCGACACATTTCGGACATTTCCTGTGCAAAAAGCCTGTGTTTAATTCGTACGAAAAACTTGGGACATTTGTTTTCCTTTTATTTTGTGGTACAAATTGCCAGCAGTCGATGTTAGACACCTACATTAGACAGGTCTTGAAGTCGCTTGACTTGACAACCTAAGCAGTTAACTCGGCCATGTGCATGCGACGTGATGCTGCTACAATATTTGACAATGACAAGAAGTACAGTCCAATGTACCTGTGGGAATCAACAGTGGCTGATGCAGACGCCAACCGACCCCTCCCCTGAAGCTAAGTACCATAACAGCTCAACCAAGGGACATTTCAAATCTTTTCAATAAATCCACCACAGTTTAAATCATCCTATGATGATCAATATCATCGTTTCTTTTTTCTAAACCACATTATTTATTATAAATCTTGTTAAACTCTAAGTGATTATTAAACCTATTTATTATAAGCTTAAAGCTATAATTGGATTACTCACTGTTGAGTGAACTGTATGTATGCACCCCTATGATTCATATTGTGTTAAATACATAAACATATAGAGCTATAAAATTAATAGTTGCTGAATCACTTTCAGCTGGTGGCTCAGAAACACAAGTCAAAATTACCTCATAGAAGGAGCGGGAGAAACAAGTTCATGACAGCTTAGATGATCTCAGTTTTTATTGTTGCTTTTCTTTAACATTCTGTGAAGCTCCCTGAAGTAGAAGCGTCATTATTCTATGTATATCAATGCCAAGAGTCATCTTGAGCAAATGTTGATACCTTTGAATACCCTCATCATTGTACACGAAATTTCAATATTGTTGAACCACTATTGCTGAGCAGGGGAGACGATTACGCCACAGTATGTCTGTTTGGGGGTCTGTCTACTAGCTTGAGTCTGCCAGTCTTCGTATAACAGTTTATTAACTTGAGTATGTCTGTTAGCAGGTCTGTATATTAGCTTTCGTCAGCCAGTCTTCATATAACGGTGAAATAACTTTAACATACAAATAATACATTTTATTGCAAAGAAAAATGTTTAACTTTACATTCACTCATCTGAAAAACAAAATATAAAAATAATATATTTATTTAAATGCACAAATCTATTATACTTTTCTGAGTAAAAATGATGGCGAAAATAAAATTCACGTTTTTAGGTTATGCACACGGACCCCCCCAACGGGCTGATCACCCGTTTGCCAGTCACTTTGATTACGGAAACAACGGCAAACGGATTGATTTGTCGTTGCCCTAAAGACGCCATTAGGCGTGATGGGAACAACGGCAAAGAAAATCTATTCGCTGTTGCCCTTAAGACGCCACTAGGCGTAATGGCCACTGATTGCTTTGCCGGTCGTTGGCTAAGGACGGAAGAAGAAGAAGAAGACACGGACCCCCTAGAATTCATTCATAGACCATCCTTCGAAAGGTTCAAAATGGTTGGCTCCGGCATGAATGGAAAACATTCATAGAAGCTTCGAATCTGCAGAAGCTGGTGTGGATCTACTGCCCTAATCATGCAGGGGTACGTGGTAATGAGAGATCTGACAGACTAGCATCATGAGCACCCTCAGTGGGGACACTGGATATGGATAAAGGAGAGATACTGATAACAATTAATGCTCTCCTGTTAGAGAACGACACTGCAATAGATGAATCATCAAGGTTAAGGCTGTTGGAATTTGGCATCAAACGTAAGGCTAGCAGAGATGGACGTATGAGAGGATGCATCCGTCGTGTATACAACCAGCGAGCTACAGGAACAGTTAGCATTCACACTCTTCGACATATACTGAGGGAGACAGAGCACCTATGAGTTTGCCCGGAGTGCAAGGATGTCGATTCTTTTCAACAATAACAATAACAACTCATTTGCATGCGCGTGTCTTTTGGTGCATATCTTTCTACGTGTGCATGTGATTTCTTTCTAACTGTACATGGCAACTGTTGCACGTTGTTGCCACTGAGATATCTACTTCCTTCGGGACTAAAAGTGACAAATTGAGTCGTGTTCTGCACAAAACTAGGTCATGACTTTACCGGCTCGTCTTACCAATGGTCGTCCGGGGATGTCCTGGTTTTGTTTCAGTTGTTTTATTTTAAATAATAACACCAACAACTCGTGCAATGACGTAAGAAATGTAAAACTGTAATATTTCACATTTCGTCCGCGTGTAACCCGGACCTCAAGAGGGGCAAAAAATAGTAAAACTGTACCTTACAAAGCGTGTCGTAAAAGGCGTCTAAAGGGTGTTGGAAATGGTGCCGGCTTCCCCATGTTGTTTAAACTTAAGGGGAGGAGCTACACTGAAATGCTATTTTCGTTATTAATTGCTGGATTTCAATGAAAATGCACAGACTTAACCTATATCAATACTAGATACGAAAAGTGAAGAGTTTTATGGCACTGCACTACTGGTTGCCATAGAAACGGCGGCCATATTGGATTCTATTGTTCTATTTCAATTTGCTAAGGCTTTTTTATTTATTAAGCTATGAATACCAAAAATGAACACAATGTTTATCATTATATTTTAAAACTTTTCAATTGTTGGATTTTTGATAACTTTAATACAAAAAAAGTTGTAGGACTTTGAATATAGTGTCTAAAAAAAGTAGCAAATTTTGATAAATTTTACATTACTTTTTGCAATAAATCAAAAGTTTGATCAGATACTCAAAATCCAGCAATATGAAAGTTTTAAAAGATTATGGGCAACATATGTGCCAATTTATCTGTCAATTAACACATAAGTGTGGAAGTTTTAAGGAAATTAGGATGAGAAAATTAGATTTTGAGAAAATCGCATTTTTCTCCATAAATAGACTACAATTAAATAAGTCTGTAATATTGCCCCTGAAAAATTGCTTACTTGTCATTTAGAACATACTGGTAGCATAGCCAGCTTCCTCTGCAGCTTCCTATCTAGCTTTCTATTGAAATTTGGGCCTAATTTCCTTCCTTGTCTTAGCGCAGTTTTCTGCCGTTTTAGAGCTGAGCAATATTGGATTCTTTGTTCTATTTCAATTTGCTAAGGCTTTTTTATTTATTAAGCTATGAATACCAAATATGAACACAACGTTTATCATTATATGTTAAAACGTTTCCAGTGATGGATTTTTGATAACTTTAATACAAAAAAAAAGTTGTAGGACTTTGAAAATAGTGTCTAAAAATAGTTACAAATTTTACTAAATTTTACATTTTTTTTTGTCAATTAATCAAAAATTTGATCACATACTTAAAATCCATCACATAAAAAGTTTTAAAAGATTATGAGCAATATATGTTCATATCCTTGTCAATTAATACATAAGTGTGGAAGTTATAAGAAAATTAGTATGAGAATAATAATTTCTTTAAAATCACATTTTTCAATATAATTAGAATATAATTAAATAAGTATGTGATACTGCAGCAAAATAAAATAACTTACAAGTCATGCAGAACATACCGGCAGCATATCCAGCTTCCTCTGCAGTTTCTTGTCTGGCTTTCTGTTGAGATTTGTGCTAAATGTCCTTCATTTTCTTAGTGCAGTTTTCTGCCATTTTAGAGCTGAGCACCAGATGTTTAACGCTTTCTTGCTCCTGCCAGTCGACAAGCCTCTTTTCCACTGTTCAGCCCCAGGACTTTCTTGAAAAATATAGCAGCCTCAGGTCCTTGATTAAATTCAGCAATATTAGGGCTATATGGTTTAATTGCTATGATCTGATTGAATGCTTTGCTATCACAATCACTTTACACAGTGTAGCGAAATTTATGTCGCGTCAGAGAACAGCTTCACAAATCACTACCCGCCTCAGCTTCCATGACACTTGAACTTCCTAGAAAGAGGCAAATGTTTACATTAGTAAAATTCCAAATAAAGATGTAAACAAGCATTAATAAACTGTGTCTTAAAGTACAATGGAAGCAAAACAATACATGTAAGTAATGAAATATGTTTCTAAACTTGATATTTATGGAGATCAAAATAAATTACATGAATGTCTATGCTTAGGCAAGGGGAAACATAAAGTAAGTTTCAAAAGTAAATACCTTCAAAATGTATATGACAGCCTTGCTTCACATTCCATTTGATGAAGTTTCCAATCTTTCTTCTGGTACCAAGAACCAGCTGTTGCACGTGTCTGACAGGCATTTTTTTAAATAACACATAAGCATCTGTGACAAGACATGTCAATAAAAATACACAAGAAACAAACATTAAATTGAGGAAACAAATATGCACTGTGCTTACAAGAATCATGATAATGTACTGAATTATGAGAAGTCACCCGTTATTCTGTAAACTCAGGAAAACGTGATGATTTTTAATTGACTGTCTACTACTCGTAATAGCTAGTTCATGTAACTCCCTGGTGGTTGAAATGAAGCACAGTGGGCCGCCTTCTTTGATGTCATTCCAGTAAGTAGCCAACGTCGTAAGGTTTAGGGTTAGGTTAAGATTCTTAAACCTGGTTGAAATGAGTCACTGTGGGCCGTCTTCTTAGATGTCATCCCAGTAAGTCGCCAACGTCGTTAGGTTTAGGATACATTTACGTAACCATTAGCCCTTTTTACTGCGTCTCTGAATTCTAATCTAATGAACTATCGTACAGATGGTCCTGTCTGCTTCATTTCAACCACTAAGCCTAACCCTTACTCCTGTTTACTGCGTCTCTAAATTCTTGTCAAAGGCCACATCTAACAAACGGTCCGCTGTGTTTTATTTCAACCCTCCTTGCCTGAGTACTAATGTCCCAGTTTTTACCATTACATCGTCACAATAAGTACGTTTTACCTCCAGTGTAGGCTAAGTCTTGCTTCCATCTCTAACTCTGGCCTATTCCAGTTGGAGAAAACGAGAGCATCTCGTTTTTATAGGCATTGTCACAACTATTACTAAACAAAACTGTAATTTCGAACCTTAATGTAAACACGCGGCCATATTGTCGTTGCCGGTCACGTGAACGCGCACAGCCAATTAAAAATTTAGAATCGAGGGGAAACCCTTATTGTTGACTTGGAAATTATAAATTTCCAATCTGGCATTTGGAATCCCGAAATAAGTGACCTGCTTACAGTAAAGTGCAGATTTGGACGAATCCAACGATGTATAATATGTAGGGGTGTAAGCTTGGTTGCTATGTAAAAAACTCGGTCTAATGAGACATTTTTTTCTCGAGTTTGAGAAAATCACTCCATACCATACCTTTTTCAAAGTCAAAATACATATTGTTAGAATGCATTTTGACGTTTAATTCTGTTATATTTAGATTTAGGAGATGCTAAAGTATCAGAAAATGGACTAATCCCAAAATCCATCATTTTTGTATTTTGACGTTAATTTCATGCCCGCTCCTGGCCTTAAAGCTACAAAAAACAAATAATGAAGTCATTCAAAAACAAGTAATTCAAGCAAGTAAACTCATCCAAGGCGAAAAGAACGACCTTATCAAGATAAGGACTCATAGATTTCTATTGGCAGATACATATACAAAGGTGAAATGCGATTTCAAAATAAGAATAGTGAATACAAGAGGAGATCTCACTATACAGGGAAATATGTGGAAAACCCAAACATCAAAATCTGCAACTGAAATGCCAAGGCAGTTCCTATTGTGTGGTTCTGAAATATGAAGAATAACAAAGGCGACAACCTTTACAAGTTACAAACTTCACATGCCAGGACTTGTTAATTAACTAAACATTCTCCAAACCTAAAGGTCTTTCATATTTGGACATGCGCCCTAATATAACCAACTGGTTGAACGGGACGTGCCTCGCCAAAACGAGGCAAAATTGTATTTAAAAAAAAAAAAAAATACCGGGACTTGTTTGAAACAGAAGTATTCAAGTGATACAGCATTAATATTACCAACAGCGTGGAGCTGATGAATGGAAACAAAGATTAGTGGAACAAGAGGTGAAGAAAAGACGCTAGCTATGGATAAGACTCTCATTTAGGAAATCAATAGATAGCATTACAAGGTAGACCTTCTTATGGAATTCTCAAGGTTAAATAAATAGAGACAAGCCCTAAAGCACAAGCACAAATGAAGTGGAAACTGTCTACTTCCCATTCTACGAGTACTTCCCATTCGTCGTTGTTTGCTCTCACATAACCACATTTATTTCTGTCTTAAAGTTGTCGGTCTGTCAAGGGTTCTCCCGTCCCTTTCATATAACCACATTTATTTCTGTCTTAAAGTTGTCGGTCTGTCAAAAGGCTCTCCTGTCCCTTTCATATCATCATCATCATGTAGCATGTCCTTTGCAGAACGTCGCTCTCATCACAGCCCGCCTGAAAGACTTTCGATCTCTAGCCAGCCCTCCTGCCTCCTCCATTGTCATGTTCAAGGTGTCTTCAATGTCCTGTGTCCACCGTCGTCTTGGTCGGCCCCTGCCTCGCCTTCCAGGTACCATAGACTCCATCACTGCTCTCTCTAAGCCCCTATGGCGTTTAATGTGGCCAAAATATTTCAGTTTCCGGGACATGATATTGTTTATGAGCCAGTTTTCCTCGATGTTCAGGTCGTGTAGGATGTCTATATTTTTCTTCTTCTTGGTACACGATATTCTGAGATTTTTTCTGTAACATTTTGCTTCGAAAGATTCGATTTTTTTCTGTAATGTTTGTGTAATGGTCCATAATTCACATCCATACGTTGCTACCTGAAAGCTGCACGTTCTCAGAAGTTTTACTTTTATTAGTTTGCTTGTGTTATGCCATAGGTTCTTCATTTTATTTAACCTCTGCATTGCTATGGCCAGTCTCCTTCTGACCTCTTTTGAGCAGTCCTCATTGTTGTTAATTATGGAGCCAAGATATTCAAAATTTGCAACATTTTCAATTTCCTCATCATTGATGGTAATTTTTGGTTGGCATCTTGTTTTGTCTGTGGACATTATCTTTGTTTTTTTTTTTTTTGTTTTTTTTTTTGTGTTCAGAAAAAGGTTCTGATCCTCACTGTGTCTTTTGACAGACAGGATTAACTGTTCTAGTCCCTTGGCCCTTTTTGAAAGAATAACTGTGTCATCTGCGTACCTGAGTTCTGGGATCGCATTTCCACCAATTGTGAACGGATCGCAATGTTCCCATTCTTGGTCACTCCGAACATTTCTCATTATATTTTCTGCATAGATGTTAAACAAGCATCGAGAGAGGATGCAACCCTGTCTTACTCCCCTTTTCACCTCAAACCATCCTGATGTTTCCCCCGCTACTCTGACAGCTGCTTGCGACCGATTTTGCAGACACCTCTATGACATCTCTCAGTTTAATTTCCACACCTGTGGCCATCCACTTCAATGGCCCTGACCACCACGGTGCCACTGACATCCAGGTGACAGCCATCAGATACTGTTCCTCGGACGCCAACAGTCGGTTTCGCCAGGAACAACGCCTCATCCATCTTATGGGTTGCCTCAAACCACACGGTTTGAATACCCAACATTCTTTTGTCTGAGACGCCTTTCTCTATCGAGTCCCTGTTGTATTATGACTATTTTTTTTTTTTTTTTTTTTAAATTACCATTTTTTTAATTTAATAATTTTATTTATTTATTTTATTTTATTTATTTATTTTTTTAATTTGTTTATTTATTTTATTTTATTTAAAAAAAAATTTTTTTTTTAAATTATTTTTTTCCTTTATTATTTTTTATTTTATTTATTTCTTTATTTAGTTTTTATTTATTTGTTTTAAATTTATTTATTATTATTATTTATTTATTTATATTTTATTTATTTATTTTATTTTATTTATTATTTATTGATTACTTTTTTCTCACTCTTTTCCAGTCCTTGTTTTTATTATTTCTTATCTTTATGTACTGTCAACTTCCTCTTTCCGGTTTAGTGGCAGCCATCCTGCTTTGCTTCACATGTGACTGGACTTAATATTAAGGGAGTTTTTTTTCTCTTATTTTTATAGTTTCATGTTCTCTACTTAATTCTCATTTTCTTTCCCTCCTGTCTCTTGTTTGTCTGTCCCTGACGAAGGCCTTGTGGCCGCAACGTAGGTTTTTCTTGTCCTTCTCCTTGTAAGACGTATTACTATCTGTGTGGGTGTGTGTGTTTTTTTTTGTTTTTTTTCAACTATGCTGATTGTACAGTGTGAATTCAGGGTTGTGGCACTTGTTGGCTTGTTTAATTGTGAGTTGTTTAAACATTTATATGTTAGAAAACAGAGTGTACAGAAAGCGTGTGAGCGCTAGTCATTTAGTTATTCTGTACTGGCTTCGGCCGGCTGTGAATAGCTCACGGGGAGTCCGTGAACAGCCGAGTCCGGTGACGGTTTTAGCGGGAGATGTGTGTTCCCGTGGGAGTTTGAGAGGAGTCTAAGTTTGGGCGTTGACTGGATAGTCAGCCCTGTGTCGTGTGTGTGTTCCCAGGGTAGTGTACAGGAACGATGTTTGGCCATTTTTCGAGGTGTACCATTATTTGCCTATTTTAGGTGTGATTATCTGCAGATAAGAGAAGATAAGGTGTACTTTATGTTAAGGACATGTTCTGGGGGGCCTTGGTGTCTACAGGCCGATGTTTTGAACCATATTTACCTCCCTGATAGATTTCTATTGTGCAGGAACGGCGCTAGGAGATGGTAAGGCCATTGTTCCTTATGGAGGGAGAGTTTTCTGGTGAATGTACTTTATTTAAAGAGATTATAAGGCCAGGATTTGTGTAGGCCAGATTATTTGTAAACTGCAGAGCGGACAGTCTTTTGAGTATATATAGATTTAAGCGTGTGTGGCGTTTTGTATCTGCAGTATCAGCAGTCGTTCTGGTGGAAGATTAGAACTGCGAGTGTATGTATAGATTTAAGCCTGTGTGGCGTTTTGTAACTGCAGTATCAGCAGTCGTTCTGGTGGAACATTAGAACTGCGAGTATATATATAGATTTAAGCTTGTGTGGCGTTTTGTAACTGCAGTATCAGCAGTCGTTCTGGTGGAACATTAGAACTGCGAGTATATGTATAGATTTAAGCCTGTTTTGTAACTGCAGTATCAGCAGTCGTTCTGGTGGATTTACTGGTGTAACATTAGAACTGCGATGTAAACAGGGTTTACATCATACTGAACAGCTGTGACATTCTGCGCAATTGATTATTATTGGTTTTGTGTATGCTGTTGTACCTGTGTAGTGTATCGTACCGGATTGATGTTGCTGTGTGAATAAATTATGTGCTGTCAATTGGAAATGAACACTAGTCTGATTCGTTGATCTATGCTTGACAGTACAGGGTGAGTGACTGTACCCTTCATACCACTCACTGTGACCATGGGATTTTGTGGAAAGGGATGTAAATCTGTATATCACTTGAAAACAGGGAAATAATCCCAAGACTTTCTTTGTCGTGGTTCTTATGGGGAAAACTGGTTATTCACCAGAGGTGTTGCTTCCAGAAGAAAGGAACAACCCAGGTAATTAAGAGAACTCGTAAGTGCCTTTACGGTTTTAATATTGATCTTGAAGGGTTGTATAAAATCAGTAACTCGAACAGTCAAAGGAAACTTCAATAGCGCAGATTACTTGAAAAGTCTAGTAGATATAAAAAGATATCCTTTATTTCGTTTCGTTTCGAAATGAGGAAAATGTGGCAGTTCGATAAGAATTTCTGGTGGGGGAAAGTAAAATCGCCAGCTTTAGCCTCCAAGGCGAAAGGCTTACGGCTCCTCAATACTGTAGTCGTTTTGTGACATCTGTGGAAATCCAAGCGAAATAAAATACGATTCGAGACTTCAATTAAAACTAGATCGAACTTACTTCATGTGGAATGAACCACAAACATAATCGTGGCAGGGGTTAGTGCTGGTTCACTAACTTTCCTGGTCGGTAGGAGATCTCTAGACGGTTATTTTATTATCCAAACCGTATGAGACAAGGGCTTTTTCGTTCAGTAGTAGGGGACGCGCCATGTTGCTCCCCACCTCGACTAAAGAACTTTAAAAAAAAAAAAAAAAAAAAAAAAAAAAAAAAAAAAACCTTTATTCGGTCATGAATTCAGCATCAATGTTATTTACATGAGTTACATTTGTACACATTCCAAATAATACATGATGTAAGTTACCCCTCCTCCCCCCTAATCCCCAAGCAAGCAAACAATATTTTAACAAATCAAAAACAAAAGGACGCAGGAAATATTACACAACAAAACCAATCAAATTCTGAAAGCCCCAACAATTATCCCATACAATATCACAGTACGAATCGGTAACATACACAAATTATTTGGATGATAAAACAGAATGCAAATGAGGCCATGAACGTTCTAAGTACATCGACACCTTACTATGAGATGATTAATGAAGACATATATGATAAATGGTATTCACATTGCATGGTATTTACAGAAGAAGTATTTACAATCAAAGCTACTTGCTTTGTATAAAAGACCAAAGGGTCAAAGGTTTAATTTTTTTAATCTGTTCTGTTATGTTTTGTGTTATACGTTCGTATATTTGTTCAAATATGTTGTGGTCGTAGTGTATACCGTCATGTACTGCTCTATTCCTGCACATCCATACTAAGTATCTATATTCTGCTAATAGAGTCAATAATTTAAGCTCTGTCTGTCTCGATAATGTAGGTAAAGTATTCAACATGACCGCTCGGTACATGTTAAGTGATTTCAGTGTCTTGGAAGTTATTAGTGTTCTAAGTTTGTTTAAAGTAGGGGCCACTGTCTTACATGTGTAAAACAAGTGGTCCTCTGTTTCTATTGTGTTGTTACTGCACAGTTTACACTTTGGTGGCGTTTTGCCTGCCTTTTTTGCTGACAGTTTGCTCATAATAGGAGTTAAACTGTACAGTAACCTGTATGTAACTTCTTTGGCTTGTGGCTTAACGTCTAATGCGTGAATGTTTGTGAAGCTCTGCGTGTGATCTGTTATGAAGAGGTTGTACCCTCGTTTTATTCGTGTGCCTAAGTAAGGTTCCTGTGCTCCTACTAAAAGTTTGTATATGAGTTTTGTGTCTTGTTTTACTAGCTGTTCGTTTCCTTTTAAATTTTGTAGGCATATCTTATAAAAGGGTGGTGGGTTACCAAAGAAATGTGGTTGATTGTTTTCTAGTTTATGTAACTTAATTAATCTAAGTCCAATGTAATAGTGTGCTAATGGATACAAACTTGGATTTTTAATAACCTCCATTATATACTTAATCCTTAAAGCTTTAATCTTATTGTTAATGTCTTGTAAGGATATCCCCTCTTTGTTCTTAGGTTGTATTAAAGTTGAATGTTTTATACTTCTCCAGGTGTCTCTAAAAATAAAGTTCCTAATCAGCACATTTATTTTAACTACAATTGATTTTGGCATGATTTGGATATTTGCTGTATATATTATTTTGGGCATAATGAAACAGTTCACTATGATGCTTCTTCCAAAAATGGTGGCTGTTTTATATTTATATTTTTTCTAACATGTTTTGAATTTTATCTAATAATTTTACCCATGTTTCTGTATTGGGGTCATGCGGGTTACAAGAATAATTTATTCCATAAATTTTGATTCTGTTAACTTGTGTTAACTGAAAGGGGAAATCTGCTTTATTCGCCCATCTGCCTAATCCCATTATACTAGATTTTTGGACATTTAGTTTGGATTCGTTAGCGTATCCAAACTCTGTAAAGATTTCTAATATGTTTTTTATAGAATCCACTGTTGCTGGAAAGAATATTGTGTCATCAGCATACGCTAACAACTTCCTGTTCCCCGTTCCGGGGACAAAGGTTCCCGTGATGTTTATATCCTGCCTTATTCTTTCCAGAACTGGTTCTAGTGTTAATACATATAACAGGGGTGATAAAGAACACCCCTGTCTTACAGATCTCGACAGCCTAACAGGGTCAGTTAAGCTGTGATTAATCAATATTCTACTGTGGGTTTTTTTTGTATAAGATTTCTACCCATGTTCTAAAATATTCCCCTATGTTGTTTGCTTGTAAAGTTTTATGTAAGAAAGAATGCGATACTCTGTCAAAGGCTTTCTCCTGATCTAATGATAATATTGCACTTTGACATTGTCTATCGTGCGTGTATGTAATCAAGTCTCTTATAAAATGTGTATGTCTACAAATGTTCCTACCGTGTACACTGCATTGTTGATCTTCATGTATCATGTTCTGCATGAATGGTTTAAGTTTCAAGGTGAGAGCCTTGGCCAGGATTTTATAATCAGTATTTAAAAGTGAAATGGGCCTATAATTTTTGATTGATTTTTTGTCAGTATCATCTTTGGGTATTAAAGTGATAAAAGATTCATTTAAACTGTTCGGAAGCTCTCCTTTCTGGAAGGCTTCCTCAAATACTTTAATTAAAAGGGGGCTTAACATTGGGAAAAAGAAGAAGTAAAATTCTGCCGTTAACCCATCTGGACCGGGTGATTTATTTTTTTGGAAAGTACTGATAGCTTCCCTTAAGTTTTCTAAAGTTAAAGTTTGGTCTAATTTCTTGCTCTCCTCTCCACTTAAATGCTTTGTATAGTGTAGGAATTTATCCTGTGTGCTTACGTTAGTTTCTTCCTTAGTGTACAATTTTGTGTAGTATTCTAAAAAGGCGTGTCTAATACTAGTATCTTCTGTCTGCTGTTGTCCATTTACATCTACTATTTCGTGTATCTGTCTACTGCGTTGAAAGTTTTGCTCAATCTCTAAATATTGTCTACTGGGTATTTCTTGTGTAATAGTATTTAATTTAGTCCTAAGTAAAGCCCCTTGGTATGTGTACTGTTTGTAAATGTCTAATTGCTCCTCTAAAGTATGGATATGTGGGTTAGATTTATCTATCTGTTTAGTTAGACTAATCGCATCTTCTAATATATTCTGTTCTTTCTTAAAAGCCTTGTGTATGGTTGTAGCTAGAATCTGTGTCCTATCTCTTATTGTGTTTTTAACAGGTCCCAATATTCTGCGACGTTGTTATTGGGAATGTCCTGTGTGTAACCCTGAATGAGTTGTGTTATTTTGTTCGTAAAGAAAGTGTTTTTTAAGCAAGTTATTGTTGAATTTCCAATGCGGGGATCTCTTTAATTTTGTATGTGTGTGTCCCATATTTAAAACTGTGTATACTGCTTGGTGGTCTGTGAATTTAAGCGTATCTTTAATGTGGTACGTTTTGTGTATATTGTAACTATTTGATGCGTAAAACCTGTCCAGTCTTGAGGCCTTTCTAAAATATGGGTTTGTCTTGTCGTAAAATGTGAAAGCTTGTGTGTGCGGTTGTAATTTTCTGTAAACGTCTACTAGGTCATGTTTGTCAAGTATAGGTTGTAAGTGTCGTATTGATAAGGGTATTTGAATTTTCCTTCTCCATGATTCAGGGCCAAAGGAACTACTCTCTAAATTGGTCAAAACGCAATTAAAATCTCCTCCTAACACTATTTTGGTTCATTTGTAATACCTATCTATAGTGTCATACAGTCCGTCATAAAATGTAGGTTATCAGTGTATACTGCAGGTGCGTATATATTAATGAGTGTGTGTGTGTCTTGTTTGTTGTGTTTGTTGTGTATTTGTATTATGACAGTTCTGCCACAACTGTCTGTCCTATAGTGTATTGCCTCCCAATCTTCATTAATTTGTAGAATGGCTACACCACTACCATGGCTGGTGCCTAGGGCGAAATAGCCATGTTTAAGTCCTAACCTAGTTACTATCTGACCGGCATGATAATCAGAAATAATCCCGGTCTGCTGCAAAAACAAGAAATCGGGTTTATCTTTTTTAATCAGTTTAATTACGTGGTCTAGTTTATTTCTCAAACCATTGATATTGAGAGATATTATCACTAGACTGCATGACGAAGTGGTAAACAGAGGTTGGCCACTCGTTATAAACTGTCTACCTGGCAAAGTGGCAGGGTGGTCACTTGCCATATCTAAACTATTTGACGAAGCGGGAACTGAGTGCAGACCGCTCGCCTTATCTAAGTTACAAGGCAAAGTAGTGATCTGGGGCTGGCTACCTGCCATAAGTGAATTCCTCAACAAAGTGCTAGCTGGTGGCTTATCATGTGTTATAATTGTTGTACATGGCAAACATGTAGGTTGGTCACTTGTAATTAGTCTACTCGGCAGAGCGGTGTCTGGGTGCTGACCGTTTTCTGCTATGACTAAACAAGCTGACACATCCGTGTCTACACTCCTTGACAGAGCGGTGCTTAAGGGCTGACCGTTTTCTGTATTATGACTGCTCGACACATTAGTGACTGATTGCTGGCTAAAAGTCGTTATGCCCTGATAATTTGGGCCTAGCGCATGCGAAGCCGCGCTGTTCGACCCTCCCGCTTCAGGGGGGAGGGTTGGCTGTTTAAATAAAACTGTGCGCATGTTAAATGTGTGTGTGCGGTGTCAAAAAATACCTTAAAATATCACAAAACTTATTTACATTAAAGAAAGAACACAAAACTCTTAAATCATAAAAAACACTGCCTAAACTATCGGTGTTTGCACAATTTACTTTTAAATTTACCTCACTTTTGCAAGGCAAATGGAAAAAGTTCATCTCTCCGTACACCGGCAGCTCACTGTCTGTTTCTGTGGTAGGCACAACCGAAGTTTTCCTATTCTTGAAACTGCAACAGGTCTGACTGCACTGGGCCTCAGTGCACGGGGGAAGAACTCGTACGGGTAAGCTCATGCGTCGCTTACGTATTCAAACAGTTGCCCGTCGATGAACAGGCTCGTTGGCGACAACACGGCCTCCATTTCGTCGTCTTCTGTTGTTGCTGCCGCCCAACTCACTTGCGTATTCATCGGCGTTGGCGCCTCTGGAACCTCAGAACTTGACCTTCTAGGGCTGTTTGGCATAGACATCTCACGCCTCTCAAGCACAGGTGTCGACAAGATCTTCCTCGGGGAGGGTTCTGACGTAGACGCCCTAGGCGATGGTGGTAGGGCTTACCTACTTGGGGAATACTTGGTCGGCGACTTGCTGTTGCTGCGCCTCACCTCCTTCGACTTTACAGGCCCTGTTGCCTGTAACAAAAGCCTCTTTCTGTTTTTCTCCCCTTTTCTGGAGAGCACATCTTGAAATTCTGCTTCATTCTTGCCAGATTCGGGTTCGGGACTCTCTAGTACAGGGCTCTCTTCTGCAAGGCTTTCCAGTGCAGGGCTCTCTTCCCGGCAGTTCTGTTCTGCTGGTGTTTTATTTACTATCACCTCCTCCTCTCTGGTTTGCTTGACCTGGGTGGTAGCCCCTCGCTTTCTTGGCACTGGCTGACCCAGTGTGTGTCAAGCCCGCAAATGGCGCACTGTATTCTGTGCCCTGGCAGGGCCACCCACACTCTTTGGAGCTTTTCTCCCTGGCTTTCCATTTTGAGGTGCGCAAAATGCGGCACCTGGTGTGCCGAAGGCTTGAACAAAAAGTTCCATTTGTCATATGCGGTTTTGATCCGCGACACCTCTGCATCTTTATCGCCTGTTACCGCTGCCGCAATTCTTTGCACTGCCTCCACCTTCAACGTTGGAGGGATCCAATGAAGGACTCCCTTGGATTTTTCCTTATCCAGATGTTCTGTATACACAGTCATCTGGGGATTTGTCCATTCCAACTTCTTCCCATGGAGTCCTGCGTAGTGCTTCATCTGGGCTGCAGATGTTAGGGTAGCAAACCACTTGTAAGGGCCTGAAAATCTATATAGGGTGGCAATGCCACTGGTTCCGACCCCGGCTGGTCCGGCTAAGATGCTGATTATTAAGGAATAGGACGCACGGTTAGCTTGTGGCCCTGCAATAGTAATAACTAAAGTTCCTTTCCTGCGTACTTCTCCTCCTTCAAAATCATTTTCTCTATCAATGAGGATTACTGGCACATATGGTGCAGACATTATATAATATTTCCCTTCTTGGCCCTGAAACCAATTTGGAAACCAAAAAAAAATAGGTCACAGATGCTAGCTAAGCTAACGCTTAACTAACACCACACAAACAAAGGTCCGGGAAGCACAAAAAATCCAGGAAAGGAGAACACAAGAGAGAGTGACGCCTTCGGTTTGACTCTAGCTTTGAGATAACTGTCTCAAGCTCTGACTGGTTACTAAGATGCATCAGTCTTTATACTTGTCTGGTATTATGGCTTGCCAGAGGAAATATTTCTCATTGGAGTTAAGACCGGAAACCTTCTAATGATTGGTCTTGGGGGCTAGTGGACTGTTGAAATAATCTTTAACCTAACCATCTACGAATCCTCTAGTCTAAAATTATTGTTTCTATGTGATGATGACTA
Organism: Oreohelix idahoensis; assembly: GCA_024509875.1. Classification (NCBI taxonomy): domain Eukaryota; kingdom Metazoa; phylum Mollusca; class Gastropoda; order Stylommatophora; family Oreohelicidae; genus Oreohelix; species Oreohelix idahoensis. The sequence continues at coordinate 104,999 of JAMPIV010002955.1, forward strand.
ACCATTGTTTAAAGTTCTCTCTAATCTAAATGTTTTCCGGTCTGACTTGTATGGAGTCCACACAAGGTTTGATGACATCATGGGTTCATGTGTGTCATGACTGATGATGTCATTGATTCTTGACTAGTGGTTTATTTATCTCTAACTAGTCATTCATAAGTATTTTACTATAAGACTAACAGCTGTAGCGACATAATATTCTACACTGTTACATCACTACAGACTTTATACACAGTGACAATACAGAGCTAGCCCATTTATCATCTGCAACATTTATTATGGTGGTCTTCAACAGTGGTGAAAAAAAACCACGTCAGCAAAACAGTTGGTATCAGTAGTGTTTCAATTAGATGGATCAAATGCGCCGGAAACCCCATGTATCTCATGATGTTCCACAATTTCTGATGTTGTACGCAGTCGAAGGCCTTGGTGTAATCTACAAAACAGGCATGAAGATCTACATTGTATTCTCTGCATTTCTCGAGGATGTTTCTCACATTAAAGATGTGATCTCGCGTACCTCTGCCTTGTCTAAAACCCGCCTGTACTTCATGTATTTCATGTTCTAACTTTCTTTCGATCCTCTTCATGATAATCCGCAAAAGGATTTTTCTGGCATAACTTATTAAAGCAATAGTACGATTATTGGTACACAGTTTTAAATTGCCTTTCTTTGGGAGAGGGATATACACAGATCTTTTCCATGCTTTGGGCCAGATTGCACTGTTCCAGATCTTCACACATAGTGCATGATAAACGAGGACACTGGCCTCTCCTCCTGCTTGGATTAGTTCAGTTGGTATATCATCGCATCCTGGTGATTTCCCTTTCTTCAGGCTTTTGATTGCTGCACGTACTTCATCTAATATAGGTTCTGGCTCTCTCTCTTCACTTTCAATCGTCATGTCTTGGGTCTTTGTACTATCTTCATACATTTCTCTACAGTACTCCTTCCATCTCTCCAATATATCCTTACTTTCTGTTAATATGTTACCATTTTTATCATTGATTACATATAATGATGGTCTAAAATCATCTGTTAGCGTTCTGATTTCCTTGAACATATCCCTATCTTTTCCCTGAAATTGCAGCTCTTCTATTCTATTGCAGATATTCGTTATGTACTGTTCCTTGTCTTTCCTAATCTCTCTCCTGATGTTTCTTGTGCAGTTTTTGTATTTGTCACTGTTCCATTCTACCCCTGTTTGCTTCAATTTTCTGCTTTCCTCCATGAGCCTCAATGTTTCCTCCGTGATGTATATCTGATTCTTATGCACTTTTCTAGGGATCCTGTTTTCTGCTGATGTGATGAGAATATCTCTCGCATGTGTTGCTAGCTCATCCGGTGTCATATCCTCTTGTACAGCCATCAGTGCTTCAAACTTGTTTTGTACTTCTATGTTATATTCAGGTGGTATGGCGCTTTCATCGAGACGGAGAGGTCGAGCACCTTTCGTCACTTTTTTTCAATTTTAACTTAAAATCTGCAATTAGTAACTCATGATCTGAATCACAATCTGCTCCTGGGAGTGTCTTTGTAGATGATACACCTGACCTCCATCTTTGTTGTATCAAGATGTAATCTATTTGATTCCTGTTGTTGCCATCTGGTGAGGTCCATGTATAGAGCCTTCTGGGATGTTGTCTAAATAGGGTATTTGTAATGGAGAGGTTGTTTTCTAAGCAGAATTCGATTAGTTTTTCTCCCCTTTCATATAACCACATTTATTTCTGTCTTAAAGTTGTCGGTCTGTCAAAAGGTTCTCCCGTCCTATTCATATAACCACATTTATTTCTGTTTTCTAAAGTTGTCGGGTTGTCTCTGGCCTCTTTCTTCGCTCTAATATAACCACGTGTATTTCTGTCTTAATGTGGTCTGGCTGTCTCAAGCTTCTCTTATCACTCTCACATGACTACATCTATTTTTGTCATAAAGTTGGCAGTATGTCTCAGGCTTCTATCATCACTCTCACATGACTATATCTATTTTTACAAGCTTTTCTTTAACTTGCAACGAATGTCACCATCAAATCTTACAATCGATTTTTCGATCACTTCCAGATGAGCAATAGCTCTGAAACCTGGCATAGTTGTGTATTCCCGATGACAATACAATAATCAGTCGTAAAAGTAATAAAATGAATAACATTAAAATTAATATTAATTTGTTTGTTTGTATTGTTTCATCAGTGAAATGGGCGATAACTGCAAATAATCTAGGTGTATTCTTTCCAACAAGATTGTCTTTCTTGAGAGAAATATTGAAACTTCTCCTCCCTCCCCCCTCCATACACACACACTATCGCACGCGCGTGCACAGACATACACGCAACTGACAACTACATTTTATAAAAAAATGTAATTTACAACTCTTTTCAAAATTTAAAAATAAAATAAAAAATAAAAAAATGTACTTTCCGTGTAATATACTGAATAATGAAATCCGCCTCCTGTGCTCTGGACTCGTTTATCGCAAACTGATAATGTCATTAGCGGATCGATTACATTTGACTTAAATGTAAAAACAACAACAAAAATAACACTAAAAAGAAAAAATATATATACTGTATATTTTAAACACAGGCTTTGAATGCACTCATCATCATCAGTTGCCATCTCAACAACGAAGGTTAGCTGTAATGGATCTCCAACGTCTTCTGTCTCTTGTCTTGGTGATGCACTCTGATAGACTCTTTCCTGTCCATCTTTTGATGTTGTCTTCCCCTTGCACGTTTGCCTTCAACTCTCCCTTCTGTTATGGTCTTCTGAAAGGTGTTATGCCTTTTTATGTGGCCAAAGTATTTTAGCTGCCGAACTTTGACCTCCATCATTAGTTCTCTTTTCATACCTAGATTTTCTAGGACCTCCTTATTTGTTTTCATCTCTTTCCATGAGATACGCCCCATTCTTCTATATATCCACATTTCAAGAGCCTCAATTCTTTCTTCCAAATGCTTATTCATCGTCCATGTTTCTGCCTCATACAGAAATGCAGAATATATATAACACTTTATGATGAATGCACTAAAAAGCCACAAATAATTTTCCCCCGAGTTTATAGCTTGCAGTCCAAAAATGTAACATCAAATTGACAAAAAGCCTGGGGCGCTGATTCTGCATGAAATTAACTTCTGCTTTATACTTCATTAGACACTTATGGATAAAATATATGATAAGCGCCTAAGCGCCCCACGCTTTTTGTCAATTTGATACATTTTCTTACTGCAAGCTATAAACTCCGAGAAAAATTATTTGTGGCTTTTTAGTGCATTAAAAGCCTGTGTTTAAAATATTTTTATTTTATTTTTATTGTCATAAAGTTGGCTGTCTGCCTCGGGATTCTATCATCACTAATATAACTACATATATTTCTATCTAAAGTTGTCGGGTTGTCTCAGGCTAATCTCATCAATCTCATATAACTACATCTATTTCTATCTTAAAGTTGGCGGTCTGTCTCATGCTTCTATCATAGCCTTACAGTTTTATTTCCCTGAAAGAAGTTGGTGGAAGCCATTCTGTCAGTCTGTCCTTCTGATGGAGCCTACATTCTTTCAGTACATGTACACTATAACTTTGACTTCTCCACATTGACACATGTCAGATTTGTTAAAATAGATAAAGAAAACACTTAAAAAAACCTAAGATTAATGATGATGAATATTTCTGTCTGAGCCTAATGTTTACGTCATAGCTTCTCAAACTTTTCCTGACTGTGGCACACTAGGCAATGCAAATTTTTGTCGCGGCACACCCGTGTCCTTAATGCTGGACTCTCGTGTAATTGACCGTACATTTATAGTATTGACTATATTCAAATTCTATTACAATATATATATATATATATATATATATATATATATATATATATATATATATATATATATTTTTATAGATTGTATATATATAAAAATATATATATATATATATATATATATATATATATATATATATTATAGTAAGACATGACAACAATGAAAAACTTGAGAGAGATTTTGAATTTTATTGTGCAAGTGCCTTGTTTTCAATGTGAAATGTGAGCCTGCTTGGAGGTACAGATCTTCTTTATTCGTGGAGGAATATTGGACATATTTGTTGCTATCAAAATTTGGCGGCACACCTTTTGGCTCTCTCGCGGCACACCTTTTGGCTCTCTCGTGGCACACCATTTGAGAAACACTGGTTTCTGTCAAGGTGTCACTGGTAGCGCTGTTGTCGCTACACTCCCACAAGTAATTTGGTCTAAAGTAAATACATACAAAGTAGTAAATGTTTGTGTTAGTGCGTGTTTTAGATAGACTTTTTCTACATAAATAAAGACTTAATGTTACTACGGAAATTTTAAAAAAAAATTTGCCTCGTATTGGCGAGGCGCGCCCCGTTCAACTTAAACACAGGTTTCGTGGGTTATATTAAGGCGAATGTACAAATATAGAAGACCTTGTGGTCTGGTTTATCCGACGCCTTTAGCTGAGCAAAAATCCCTTATCTCTCACAATAACTTATTCACAGCTGATCTAGATTTGTGATGGCTTTTGTCGTCTTAATCATGTTTTCTTTTCAAAGTCAGTGACGTATTTTGGAATTACCAAATCACACACACAAAACAAAAAAAATGTATTTATTTTTTGGGTGGGCGGGGGGGGGGGGGGCTGAACTCTTTGGACTGGATTTGTGAACTCAAATCTTGAAAGCCTCTTCCCCCTCACTCCGAAGTCATTCTGTTATACAGGGTGATCGAGAAGTCCTTTTTTTTTTTTTTTAATTAATGTGTTTGCTACTTTTCTTTGTAGCACGCCCCTTTCAACCATCTACCATGTACATGGCAGTGGGTTCAGTGCTTTAATAATATGAGACCGATTGACTTCTGGAAAGACAGATGACACTGGGAAAGACTAGAAACCGGCTGACCGGGTTAGCACCCCGTAAGCTGTTTTCAATTGCTACAGGACCCAAAAATGATAGATGCCCCCAGGATTCGCCGAAAGGGAGGGGGGGGGGAGGAGGAAGATGAATCCACAGGTGCCTCATTGGAATCAACCAGACCCGTTACACGGACTTCGAGCTCTGAACAACGGCTGGAATTTCCATGTGCCTGTGGTAGGGAATTCTCTACTCAGAGAGGAATGAAAATCCACAGAACGAAAAAGGGGTGTGGGAGGTCATCAGGAGGAGATCAACAGCGCTCTGTCTCGACGGATAAGACGTTAGAAGAACGCAGCCAGGAGTCAATCCGCAGTGCTGAGTACATTCAAGTTGATCTGCCAGATGAGGGAGCCGCGCTGGTGTAATGGCTACAACGTTGTACTGGCGACAAGGTTTTCAAGGTTCAAGCCCGGGCGTCAGCGTTTGAAGGAATGTTTACGACCGGGGAATTTGACTGAATAACCTGAACGGCTCTTGCACATAAACCCTCTGTGGATGGGAAGGGGCGAAGCTCCTGACCGGGTTGGAAGGAAAGTCCACTGACCCCCCCAGCCTCGCAATGACATGTCATTGGGCCAAAAGGGCTGGAAAGCTCGAGTGCCGCTGGTTAGAAAAAAAAAAATCTGCCAGATGATGATCTCACACACTTCTTGGACGGGAAGAGAGATGCAATCAGGTTTCCACCTGCCAGTGCAAAATGGCTTTGGGAACAGCTGGACGAAGCCTTGGCAAAAGAGTTGGATAACAACCTGAAGCAGACAACTTTGGAAAAGAAGCTGGAAATCTTCGGCGACATAATATATCTGCACTGTCGCAAAGTGTTCGGAGTAAGGGAGGCAAGGGAAAGTAACCCACCACGAAAAAGTAGAAGACAAATTAAAATAGACGGAATAATTTGTCTTCTCTTTGTTACTTTCACAATTGCCTCCACGGCTGGTGGAGTTGTGGATTTTAAAGTTGTTACCATAAGTGAAATGGGTTCATTTTCGATACAAGACAACAGGAGGCTGAGACGCTTGGGAGTGTAAAGGAGTAAATCGGGCCGAAACACTTGTCGGACGGGGGGACTACTTCTGATGATCAGATTGCTTCCTGTTGTATCGCTCTGTAAAGAGTTTCCTATCATCATCAATGTAACATGTTATGATACAGTACAATAGTATTAGTTTAATTGACTTTGATTAGATGCGCAGAACTACGACCGTAAAACACTGCGGAGGGACTTGCTGTAAAGTAAATCTAATTAAAGTCAATTAAAATAATACTGTTTACTGTATCATAACATATTACATTCATATTATTAAAGCACTGAACCCACTGCGGAGAGAGTTCTCGATCACCCTTTATAATACATTGTCAACGATACCAAACATGTTGTATCTTCTTCTTCCTCGTTCACTTTCAGACGTCGACTTGAATATGTTAAAAAGAAAGCAGCAGGCAGCTTCACGTTGTTGGTGTCTCCGTAGAGTTTTTTTACAGGAATGGTCCTGGTGATGGCTGTATGCGCGTTATCTGTTCATCATATGTTGGGCACCTTTGAATGTGTTCGGCAGTCATTTTATCGGTGCCACAGTTTCACTCATCAGTAGTTCATATCTATAGCTTGTTGAAATAGATGGTGTCGTGTGGTGAGTATTGGGGCAACTACGACAGTAGTTTTTGCCAGGAATAGCCTATGAGATATTAGGTAGAAGGTCTCCAGAAATTGGCTCGTTAAGAAAAGATAGAGACCTATCCGAGATAGGACAAGAAGAAGAGAATGCGAATGCTTTGCCCTGGACAGTGTTTTCTAGTGAATTATGGAAAGAGTTCTGTTTCCCCACGACCTTAGCTTCTGCCCTTAGATCCCGTAACACAAAAAAAACCTCATCTGAATGTAGAGATTTACCTATATGTAAATATTTAACACCGACAGCAAGAGTGACACATTAACGAACTAGATAATGATCAAACGATTAGTGGGTTTATTCATTACATATCTACACATATAGGGTTAGTAGTGTTTAGAACGTGATGATGGAAAAAGATGATTCACACAAAAACACACAGATGAGATATTAATATTGTAGTTAATTAAATAGACGAATGAGCTTGTGTAAAGGGAAATGATGATGATGTGATTTGATACGTGTTACCAAAATGGTGAGTAATCTACACTGTCCATGTGTCTCTAAACGCTTCTCCCGGGTAGGATGATTCACATGTATGCATATAATGTCCCAAGTTGTTATAAGTTATGTCGAGTAGGATGTCTCTAAGTCGAGGACGTTCTGATGAAAACTTTTGTTGTACTGAGAACGTTGACAATATACAGTCCTTCACTGTTTGACAATAGCTCTGTAGCGCTGATCAACAATTAACAGTTGTCGTATGAAAATGTCTGTTTTCTAATCTCCGAAGGGTACTGGCCAGACTGGATATCTTCACGAAATTTTCTTGATATGTAGACTCATTACCCAGAGTATGTAATCGTGATTCATAAAATATACTTTGGAGTCTGCTTCATAGAATGCGCTTAAGAGTGTGTAGCACTTGGTATAAATATGAGATTCAACTTTTGAGCTCTTTAGCTTGACTTCAGATGGTAAGCTTCCGATGGAGCTGAGCTTGATATGAGTAAACAAATGTTAGCTTTAGCTTGACTTCTGTAGTAAGCATTCGATGGAGCTGAACTTGATATATCTATGTATTGAACTTGTGTGCACGTGATATTAGGGGACGAAAAATGCTGCGTCCACCGTCTTAATCGTGGGCGAGAAATATTCCTTTTTAATTGAGGAATGAAGGATGTCCTATGGCGAATTCTGCTAGCCAAATGTCCGTTTTGATAACTTATTTCTAGTTAGACGTCAGACACGTTGCGTGTAGACTCAGACTTCCGATGGACTTCTTTTCCCTTCGCAAAATCCTTTAAGAACGCAATACACCACAGATATGAATTATTTTATCCACACTGAACTAATTGCCGACTATGGTCTGGGATATTTTCTACACCACAATGTTGAAAAAACTGGACTGACTCTAACAAGCTGTGCAGTAAAATATATCGCTGGCCTAGCCAATGGGTCTGGGTTAATCTAACTCCTCCCCTCAACCAATTTCCAGGCGTGCATCTTGCAACCCAGACCTTTGATCTCTCTTGTCTCCTGTCAGTCTAAAAGTGGGTTGGGCAATTCGCCACCAACTTTCGTTCGCGTTGCTTGTCAGTCTTGGCCAGACCGTGCGGTCTTTGCTGATTGGTCGGCTAGAAAAATTCACCCGTCCTCTAACTGTTACAAATCTGGCTGTCCCTTCTTTCTTGCATGCCGGCTAACAAATCCCTTTGTCGAGCGCAATGACCGTCGTCTCCGTCAGGAAACAAAGGTTGGTGTTCTGCGTCGAGGGGCTTTGATATCACACTCCTGGAGTTCATTGTTTGCGTGGCCATTGAATCGTGCGTGATGGTGACCGTGTTTTGTTTAAACAACGGCTTAGACTAATCTTTCGTGTCAGCCGCGCCATCCTCAAAGTTAATGTGACAGGGGATAGCTGTGGTTGAGGTGAACTTATGTCAATGTGACTACCTCACACCCAAGACCCATGCACTAAGAAAATTTATTAAGGATCGTTTGACAGGGGTTGCAATTATTGGTTGCTTGCAACCCTCTCAGCAACAGACTTAGCAATTCAAGCAACACAAAGCTGATGCGGGTTGTTTTCTTGTAATACCATTGATGCGGGGTATCTTTTCTTTAACTTCTTTATTGTATTGCGAGTGCATTAGACTCCATGCTTGAACACTCGTAATAGATCTTGCCTCCTTGAGTACCTTCCAGGGGTATCCTTAGTGATTCTTATAAGGTAGTTGTTCAACTACAAATATGGCCATTCAAACACATCCTCCCTGGCCCGCACGTAGGTACTCAATAAATAAAGCTCAACTGCGTTGAACGATTCACAATATTTAATTAACATTCTGCTCAGCTATCATAAGCCCGTCTTTAATACTGTCTGTACTCTGGTACTTCATACAGTTTATTTGAAACTTGTAACACTTACGTACACATCGAATCTTCAGTCACTCTGCATAATGAATAAACTGACATTTTACACGGAAGTGTATGCATAATTCAGTTGGTGGTAAATTAGCATGCAGGTGAATACTAAAAATGCACAAGGCATAGACACAAATCATTATATAGTCCTATCGGACACAAGCCAACTACACAGTCCACAGGACACACACCGAATGCCGGTTCGAGACGCTTTCTTGATTCAAAAATCACGTCTGCTGCAAAGTGAGCAGACGTCAAGACGTCACTTCCTGAAACCAAGGACTATCGTCCGTACACAAATAACCAGGAAGTGATTGTATAAAACCAATGTTATGATATTTAAACATAACAAAAGCCTTATACAGATGACATTTAATACTACCGAACACCCATGGCAGTGTTCATAGACTTTCTGAAAGAAACAATATATAAAACAATGTCTAAGTGAAAATCAATAGCATAGATAATAACACTTACTATACAGAAAACGTGCGCTCACCTGACACACTCAACTATCTCACACACTCATGCATATCGTCCAATGAGACTAGTATAGTGTTGTGTATGAGGCTGGTAATCTCACCGTGCAACATCGGTTGCTACCGAAACCACTACTGCAAGAGCATCTAAATGCTTCATGCGGAGGCAAACCACACTGGTGGCCCCATGCTCCCTCAGGAGCGGAGAACGGAAATATGTATCTCCAAGTGAGCCCACGTGCTCTCACAAACCATCCTTCACATAACAATAATTATATAATCATGAAATATGCATAACATAGAATTAACCAATATGTAACACCAATACTCTCATTAATGAGAATGAGCTACTACCTTGAAACCGATCCACATCAATATTTGTTCCTGCGCTCTGAACATGTCGTAAGTGACGACTGGTGCGCCTGGCAACAAGCGTGTCGTATTTTACCCCTGATGAGATTGGGAACTCATCACATGAAACACATTGTTACAGAAACAACCACTGCAATAGCATAAAAACGCTTCTGATGGGTTTGTAATGGACACCAGCCGCATTGGTGTTTCTATGCTCCGCAAGGAGCAAACAGAGAAACACATGTCTCAACGTGCCTTACGCACCAAGGAGTGGCCTTGCGCTCTCCAGAAATCTAAATACATATTCTCACCTCACTCAAAGTAATCCACTACTGATATACAGTAGGATAATCAATAATCGTGAAATACACTTAATTACAATATCAAAGAATAAAATAAAATTACTCTTGGCTTAACAAAACTGGAACTAAATACATCACCTAAAGGAAATTTACCACGAAAACTCTCTCTTCTATTACTGGGGAAAATTACATTAACCTACTTTCACCCACGTGTCAATTCACACAATATAAAACTGGCGCCTTCTTTATACAGACGCATGGTGACGCGCCGCCTTTAACACATTGCAGGATGCTTTTCATGAACACGTGGCTGCCATCTTGATAACAGTTAATATTATTTAAATTAAAGTAATAGATCGCTTCGCTGCCTGGTTTCATGTATGAAATAGTTTGCCTTTCTTGCCCGGTCTGCTGAATGAAATAATCGTTCTTAAACTCTCAAACATGTGATTGGGACTTAACACTATTAAAATCTATCCACACATTATTTTCACTCATCTATCATTTCAGAACTAAATCTAAAGTCCTAAAAAGAAATCTCCTCATGAAACACATCTTTTTATCTATTTCCTTAAACATTAGAACAGACTCACGCTGAATATAATTTCAGAATTACAGTAGAACACTTGTGACAGGGCGCCCCAATCTTGCCCTTTCTCATGTGACGGGAGCACGAGGTTTGCCCTCTAAGTATGTACCCGTTTTACATACTGGGTAAAGTTTATTTTATATTTTTATCTTTTCTCTTTTTCCTTTTAATAAGTATTTCTGAAGAGTCATAAAACGAGAGTACTGGTTTGGTTCACCAGAGGTAGAAATTCTCTTCGATATTTTACGGGACCCAGGTTTTTATTTGATTCGGTTTCCTTGGACTTTGTGTGACATATAATGTAGTACTCTTTCATCAGAGATCATCCAAACTGAATGCAGAACTAATCCATGATAGAAGTTCCAACAATAACTTTATTTTACAAGTCTTCCAATTTTCACAGACGATTTGATCATATAATTATAGTGTCGGTTGCAGATTACAATGTCCTACTCTATTATATTACGTTGGAAACTGGTACCAAAGAGTATTTGGTATTATTCCAGTTTCGTATGTAGCTGTTGTGTAATGCAGAATGTCATCGTCAAAACCAACTAAGAAGCTGATGTATTTTGAACGATGGGAGAGTGGAAGACAATTAGGGAGCTAATATCCAAAATAAATATGTTCCAAAAAACTATTCTAACAATGTTCGATCTTACACCCAAATGACTGTTTGTCATTGACATATATCAAATCGAGCGAATTCATAATATATCACATCGAGCGAATTCATAATATATCACATCGAGCGAATTCATACCATTTCTGCATCAAAGCAAGAAATACACTGTCCAATGTCAGGGGATAAAATAGCTTGAGTCTATCTGAGTCTACTTCAACATCGGTCTGTCTCAATATCACGACCATCTCGTTGCAAGGTCAGTAGCTAAAGACTGCTAAACATTAGTCTTCATAACGGATGTCTTTTATCCCAATGAATCTATTGGCTAAAACCACTGGTTACAATTATTTGTGTACCACTAATGTATATGTCATCGATACTGCACTAGTAACGTTACCGTCATCTTGTCGTCATTTCCTATAACTGTCTTTTGTGTCTATGTTAAGTTTCTTTTGTTTTATAGGTTAATTATGAATTACGTCATCAGTCTCTGTTGTCTCTTATGTTAGATAGAATTGAGGGTATCTTTTATATAATGACGTCATCAATCCGTTCACATATGTTCCCATGCCATAAAAATGTATCCCAAGAGACATTTTCCGGTACTATCAGTCGGTCTATCTATGTAGCATCTTAATTTTAGAGTAATAATAATAATCATAAAACACTTCATATCGTGCATGTATGGGGAAAACTTAAGAGCGAATGTCTGAAAGCTCGGCATTGGTTGAAGTATCACATAGAACAGGTCGTAAATGTGGCAAGGACCTCTTCATTTGGTTTAAATCCTGATGAAGGACTTGTAGAAAGACCACATAGGCATCAACTGTTCGGCTTCACATCACGATGAAGAGCCCAAGGTCTCTTAAAGCTGGATCAGTTTCAGTAAGGTCTTTGAGTGATGAGTAATAACGTAGTCGTGGAGTCAGATATCTCCCTTACAAACTAGAATCTAGTTGAATCACGATGTATGAAATTTGTCGTAGCTCCGCAAAGGTTTATGTAAAGGGGAAACGTTTCTGCCAAAATGCAAGTTACAGTTTGTCAGCTAATAATGACATGAGCTGAGATAAAAGCATGCCCTTATCCACGTGGGGTGAAACATTGCGAGGAACTTGAACCATAGGTGTGAGATGTGAAGAATCATCAATAATCATGTCTACATCACACGAGAGGCGTGGGGAATTCGGTTTTCTTCTACGTTTTTTAGGTTTGACATATATTTGATGTTGCGAAAATTTCGGAAGCTTGGCTACAGGGATGGAATCGGAAAATGAAGAATCGTATCTCCGTTTATCTGCTAATTTTCGCGTTTCGTTCATGTCCATCAAGGTAGTATTCGAAGCTGTAGTCATTGAATCATTTTCTGAAACTACGGGTTTGGAGCAATCGATATCGGATGGTGTTGATAGTGTAGATTGAGGAAAATCAAGATTCATACTTGTTTCATTATGTTCGATTCTTTCATCATCAGCAATACGTTCTTGTCTTGAAATGAGACGCTGTCTAAGTTCTTGTATGGGAACGTTATCTTCACTTGATGACGAACTTCTACAATCTTTAGCTCTTTGAATCGCATGATCCAAACGATGTGGTACAATTTCTGACTCTGAGGAAGAATGTTCTGATGTGTCCACTGCATCCGAAGAAGATGAAGAAGAAGATGGAGGTTGGGCTAACGTAGACAAACGAGTTGGTCTCTGGAACTTCGTCTCTGGTATATCAAGCGGTCGGTGATCATCAAGTCGCATCTGATTGACGTGAGCTTTTGTAGTGGAATTGCGTTCTTCGTTCCACAAGATATAATTAGTGTAGCGAGATTTGGTAAACACTTGCTTGGTTGTAGCGCGACACGCCCACGCGACACCCACACACACCAGCGCAAGGTCAGCGCTGCGGTCTTTCTTTGAAGTTGGTAGACAGCGGAAATGTGACTTACGGTTAAAAGCCATACAGTATTACTGAAGAATGAGGAAATAGCTATATAGGAATGTATGGCCGACTTTAAAAGTTTGCATTTACTGGACATTAAATTATTCACTACAGGAGAACGCATGGTTGGAATAATATTAAATAAATATAACTCAACAAAGGAGATAGGCTAGGAATTATATCCAAAAGGATATTATTCAAATATAAATAGTTTTAAAGATAATTAATATTTTTCACCTTCATCACATCGGCTAAAAGTTAGCTAATAATCTTTAAAAATTTATTACACTAACAAGCCTCAACGGAATTGTATAAAACTTATATGTAATGAAAGCCCCATATGGGGAAAAGGAAATGATATATAGGAAGGAAGGAAGGAGATAAGTGTGTGAGTGACAGAAGAGAAAAACGAGTACAGGAAAAGCACAGATTGTTTCAAATAGCTTCAAAACAGGAGATGAAACTAAAATCTTTTGGGGAATTTGGGAGCTGCTTTCTCGTACGCGCGAGAGACTGAAATATAAGGACAGAGCGGCGCATTGTAAAACACACACCAAATCCAGAAGCCAGAGTGAGAAACTGGAGGACAGCCTCTGCAAGAAAAGTTCTATTTTCACGCTGCATGCAGGGCAGATTAAGTTAAGCCAATACAGTCTCACCGTGAGCTTATTAATCCTAAGAGGGTTTTTATGATCAATGTTATGATCATTCCTGATCGAGAAACTAAAGACTTGAAGAAGTTGATCCAGCTCACTGAAGCCTAGAGGTCAACCAAACTTCAACACCTTAGTCCCCCGTAGTTATAGGGCGGGCTGAAGGAAAGTCTTCCGTACTCCAGTGTGTCGGAGGAACCTCGAGCAGACGTGGATAAAGTTGAGTTTATATATTTCCATCCAACAAATCCTGTGAGCAGTTCTAAAACGACTTTCTAATGATGAAAACTAGATGGCAAGAGATAATGTGACAAACTTGTTTTATAAATTCAGTGGAAGATAAATCCAAGACTTTTTCTATTAGTTATTTTAATTTGTAACTGTAAAAAATCATACATTTTACCATCTTCCAACACCCATTTATCATTACAAGAATATATAGATGTACATAATAAATTGGATAATTGTACTCATTTGACTTGTTAAATTTTTAACTGTTAAATTTTGAGTTACTTTTTCTAATTTAATTATAATATCACATAGGGTTACGATAGCGAAGTAGCATCTTATACTTCTGAAGCCTAAATCTATTGTCCAGCTCAGAGTATTCACAGCTGTAACTCACTTGTGATACCAGTGTACTTCTCGGGCACTGGAACTTCATACTTTCTGGAGAGAGATTCTACTTCTGCTCTACCACTACTATCATACTAGGAAAACCTTTCGCTACATTGGGGGCTCTTTCGCGGGATATTATTTTGTATCCTGGGCCACTATCTATGTATTCTTCTATCTTGAGCCACAAATAGTTTGTAAAAATAAATTTTTTTTTTTGGAAAAAATTCTAAAAACTTAGAAATTTGTTTGTAATAGTAGTACCATTGAGTACGAAGTAAATAGGAAACGCTCACAAGGTTTTAAGGATTTGTCTTGTTCAAAGTAATTAATTGATTTTAATTAAGTTAGTTTGTTAGTGAAGATAAAATTATATACCCTCTGGTAAGTAAGCATCATGGCTGAATTGGTGAAGTTTAGAGCTGCGATTATGCAGGAAGGAAAAGACTTGGGTATGACAGGAGATGCTCTAATTCGATATATCACAACTGAAGTGGATAAATATTTAGATAGAGAGACCAAAAGAATGGAAGTTGAGGCTGAAGCTAAGAAATTAGAGGCAGAAAGAGAGACCAAAAGAATGGAAGTTGAGGCTGAAGCTAAGAAATTAGAGGCAGAAAGAGAGACTAAAAGAATGGAAGTTGAGACTGAAGCTAAGAAATTAGAAGCAGAGAGAGAAGCCAAAAGACTGGAAAGAGAAGAAAAGAGACTAATTTTGGAAGCTGAAGAAAGAAGGTTACAAAGAGCGCATGAGTTAAGTTTAAAGGAACTTGAACTCCAGGGAGCAGCTAGCAATCATGGTGCTAGCTCACCTCACTCTGAGAGTAGCTCCAACCATAGCGCGGCAAATGGAGCCATGAGTTTCCACCTGGATCCATTTATTGAAAAAGAGGACGCCATTGAGTCGTACCTGGATAGATATGAGAGACTGGCCTCTACCTATGGATTGGAAAAGGAAAAATGGAGCCTTAAGCTATCTCAGGGGTTGAGGGGAGTTTCATACGATGTTTATTTAAAACTCTCAAAAGAAGACCAGGAAGATTATGAAATCTTAAAACAAGCTTTACTGGTCAGGTACGAAAAGAATTCTGAATCTTATAGAAAGAGATTCCGAACTGCTAAGCTACTTCCAGGAGAAAACTATCACCAGTTTTCTGCCAGATTGGAAACTTATCTGACAAAATGGATTAGCTTAGGAAAGTGTCAAGATATAAAAGAAATGGTCATGATGGAGCAACTGAGAGAATCCATGCCTCAAGAAATGAGAAAATTTCTTATGGAACAAGGAGCTGAGAGATTGGAAGATATTTTAACCATGGCTGAAAGATATCAAGCAGCTCAGTCAGAAGTATCAGGAAATAAGAAGAAGCAGGGTGAGAACTTCAAACCTTCACAAAACTTTACCAACTATGAACACAGGGACAATTCCAACAAGAACAAACACAGAACTGATTATAAAGACAAAAACCCTCTAGGATCAGAAAAGAAACCTCCAAGAAAGGAAGGAAAGTGGTGTAAATCTTGCCAAATGAGTAACCACAATACTGCGGAATGCAGACGGAAAAACCCTCCTCATCACGCTGCATGCCTTACAACAGAGAACAAGGGAAGGAAGGACCTGGCAGATAGTCAGAATGACCTCCATCATCCCCCTGTCTGTGAGGAAGTGACCTTGAATGGCACCCAAGTACTGTGCTTATATGATACAGGCTTGGACTTTGACTCAGTAGTGTGCTCTTCTCTGGTGAGTCCGGAACAGATAACCACAGAAACAGTGGAAATCAGAGGACCAGTCAAGGGAGCAGGAACCATGACACTGCCCATAGCCCGAATCAACATAAGATCTCGCTATGTGGAAGGAGAGATCAAAGCAGCAGTGATGGACAACCCTATCTACCCATTAATACTGGGATGTAGATATGTCTTTCTAGGAGAACCTATAAGACCCATAGTGATGGCAACAGTCCAGACCAGGGCAAGCTCTAAGAAAGAGGAGGACACTATCATCAATACTCATCCAGAAGAGATGAGAAAGGCTCAAACTGCTGACAGTACATTGAAGCCTTGCTTTGGCAAATTACCTAAAAGCCATAACCCTCCAGAGAAAGGAGACTTATATATGAAAAAAGGCCTACTATATAGAAAAGCTGGAACAGGACCAAAAGGACATGGACAGCTTGTAGTGCCAAAATCATACAGGGAGCAGGTTATGAAGCTAGGACATGCTATACCCTTCAGTGGACATATGGGAATAGGGGCCACTGGACAACGGATAGCCTGTCACTACTTTTGGCCAGGGATCACAGAGGACATAAAGAGGTATGTGAGATCCTGTCCAGAATGCCAAAGAGTAGCTCCTAAACATAGGACTGCACCAGCAACACTGGGAGAAATGCCCATCATGGGAACGCCCTTCGAACGTGTTGCCGTGGATATTGTTGGACCCCTCAGTAGGACCAAGAAGAGAAATGCATATATCTTAACCTTGGTCGATACTTGCTCTATGTGGGGAGAGGCAGTAGCAATGTCATCGATAGATTCGAAACATGTGGCAGAGGCACTGTTAACAATATTCACCCGATTAGGTTTCCCACATCAAATATTGACTGACAATGGTTCTCAGTTTAGGGGAAAGCTAACACAAGAAGTATTCAGGTTATTTCAAGCTAGACATTATCACTGTAGCCCGTACCACGCCCAAGGGAATGGTCAAGTAGAGCGGTTCAATGGCACGCTCATTTCAATCCTTAGAAAGTTGGCTAGTGAGAAACCTGAAACTTGGGACACATACTTACCCTCAGCACTATTTGCCTATAGGGAAGTCCCACATAACTCCACAGGATTGGCTCCAGCTACATTGTTGTTTGGACGACCAATCAAAGGTCCACTGGAAGCATTGTTGCGGACATGGACTGATGAAAAAGCAGAAGAAACCGTGACTTCTTCATACCAATACGTCAACGAGTTGACATCTCGATTGAAAACAAGTTGGAAACTGGCAAATGATAACTTGAGACAGGCCAGGAGGAAGCAGGCTGCTTACTACAATAAAACAGCAAAAGATAGGGAACTTGAGGTGGGAGAAAAGGTTCTGTTACTGTTGCCCAGCAGCAATAATAAATTGCAAATTGGATGGCAGGGACCCTACGTCATATTGGAAAAACTTTCCCGGACTAACTATAAGATTGACAAGAAAGGAAAGGAGAAGGTGTATCATGTCAACCTTCTTAAAAAGTATTATGACAGGGAAGCATCAGAAGTTGCCCATATCATGACCCTGGCCATTGCAACAGAAATGCAGGATGAACCAATTTCCTCCATGGAATACCCCCTATCAACTACGGAAAGCTATGCTCAGGTTAATGTGAGTGAACATTTAACTCTTGAGCAGAGGAAAAAGGTTCAGGAGGTGTTAGAAATCCATGCTGATGTACTCACAGATAAGCCGGGGTGTACTAATCTGTTAGAGTATGACATGACGATTACTGACCCTACACCAGTTTGTATGCGGACATACCCTATACCTTATGCTAAAGGACAGGCACTCAAGGATGAGATTGATTATCTCTTAAAAGAGAAAATTATTTCAAAGTCTGAATCTCCCTACAGCTCAAGTGTGGTACTATTAAGGAAGCCTAGTGGTGAACACAGGTTATGCATTGATTATAGGAAACTAAATGCTATCACTGAATCTCAGGTAGACCCATTACCTGACACCAATCAGTTGTTTGCTACATTGAGTAAGGCTCGGTATTTTTCAAAAGTAGATCTAAGCAAGGGATACTACCAAATACCAGTGAAACCAGAAGTTAGGAAACTGTTAGCCTTTAGTACACCGGATGGACATTACGAGTTCAATGTACTCCCATTTGGTTTAAAGAATGCTCCAAGTATCTTCACCAGAATGATGAGGAAATTGTTGGAACCATTACAAAATCCTCATATCACCAACTTCATGGATGATATTCTGATTGCTACCACTACAATCGAGGAACACGTAGTAGCACTCTCCATGTTGTTAGGTAGATTAAGAGAAACGGGATTGACAGCACGCCCAACTAAGTGTCATATTGGATGTGAGACATTGGAATTTTTAGGTCACACTATCTCTACAGGGCAAATGTCTCCGGACCCAAAGAATGTAGAGAAAATGAGAAAAGCACCAAGACCACAAACTAAGAAGGATGTAAGATCCTTTGTGTCACTGTGCGGGTTTTATCAGAAATATATACCCCATTTTAACTCATTGTGCGCGCCATTAACCGACTTAACCAAAAAAGGTCAGCCGGATAAAATACAATGGACTGTGGAGTGTGAACAGGCTTATACAGAGTTGAAAAATAAGCTGACAAATAAACCTATCCTTGCCCTTCCCGATCTCACACAAGAATTCGTACTAAGAACGGATGCTAGCAATGTAGGCATCGGAGCAACATTACTACAGCGGGCAGACACACCGCCACATATGCTATTACCAGTAGCTTTTGCCAGTAGAAAGTTAAATACAGCTGAGAGAAATTATTCTACCGTTGAACGTGAATGCCTCGCTTTGGTCTGGTCGATCAACAAATTCGCCCCTTTTCTTTACGGGAAACACTTCATTGTGGAAAGTGATCACCAGCCTTTGATGTTTTTAGCAGTGTCTAAAAAATTAAATTCACGACTTTTAAGGTGGAGTTTACTGTTATCTCCATATTCGTTCAATGTGAGATACATACCAGGACGGGACAATCTTGGACCCGATTTTTTAAGTAGGCATCCTATCAAAGGAGATATAGAGAAACAGAAAATTAAGGAGGAACTGCAGCATGTGTTACCAAAAAGTTAACCGTGCAGGCACTGTTTTAAAGAAGAGGGCTCTGTAGCGAGATTTGGTAAACACTTGCTTGGTTGTAGCGCGACACGCCCACGCGACACCCACACACACCAGCGCAAGGTCAGCGCTGCGGTCTTTCTTTGAAGTTGGTAGACAGCGGAAATGTGACTTACGGTTAAAAGCCATACAGTATTACTGAAGAATGAGGAAATAGCTATATAGGAATGTATGGCCGACTTTAAAAGTTTGCATTTACTGGACATTAAATTATTCACTACAGGAGAACGCATGGTTGGAATAATATTAAATAAATATAACTCAACAAAGGAGATAGGCTAGGAATTATATCCAAAAGGATATTATTCAAATATAAATAGTTTTAAAGATAATTAATATTTTTCACCTTCATCACATCGGCTAAAAGTTAGCTAATAATCTTTAAAAATTTATTACACTAACAAGCCTCAACGGAATTGTATAAAACTTATATGTAATGAAAGCCCCATATGGGGAAAAGGAAATGATATATAGGAAGGAAGGAAGGAGATAAGTGTGTGAGTGACAGAAGAGAAAAACGAGTACAGGAAAAGCACAGATTGTTTCAAATAGCTTCAAAACAGGAGATGAAACTAAAATCTTTTGGGGAATTTGGGAGCTGCTTTCTCGTACGCGCGAGAGACTGAAATATAAGGACAGAGCGGCGCATTGTAAAACACACACCAAATCCAGAAGCCAGAGTGAGAAACTGGAGGACAGCCTCTGCAAGAAAAGTTCTATTTTCACGCTGCATGCAGGGCAGATTAAGTTAAGCCAATACAGTCTCACCGTGAGCTTATTAATCCTAAGAGGGTTTTTATGATCAATGTTTATGATCATTCCTGATCGAGAAACTAAAGACTTGAAGAAGTTGATCCAGCTCACTGAAGCCTAGAGGTCAACCAAACTTCAACACCTTAGTCCCCCGTAGTTATAGGGCGGGCTGAAGGAAAGTCTTCCGTACTCCAGTGTGTCGGAGGAACCTCGAGCAGACGTGGATAAAGTTGAGTTTATATATTTCCATCCAACAAATCCTGTGAGCAGTTCTAAAACGACTTTCTAATGATGAAAACTAGATGGCAAGAGATAATGTGACAAACTTGTTTTATAAATTCAGTGGAAGATAAATCCAAGACTTTTTCTATTAGTTATTTTAATTTGTAACTGTAAAAAATCATACATTTTACCATCTTCCAACACCCATTTATCATTACAAGAATATATAGATGTACATAATAAATTGGATAATTGTACTCATTTGACTTGTTAAATTTTTAACTGTTAAATTTTGAGTTACTTTTTCTAATTTAATTATAATATCACATAGGGTTACGATAGCGAAGTAGCATCTTATACTTCTGAAGCCTAAATCTATTGTCCAGCTCAGAGTATTCACAGCTGTAACTCACTTGTGATACCAGTGTACTTCTCGGGCACTGGAACTTCATACTTTCTGGAGAGAGATTCTACTTCTGCTCTACCACTACTATCATACTAGGAAAACCTTTCGCTACAATTAGTTGGAGAAGTTTGTTCCAATATTTTGTATCCGGGTAACCATCGGTTGTCAAATTTATCCGTCCTAACATGCTTCTTATAGTATACTTGGTCACCAGGCTTGAATTCTTGCAGTGTAGAGGTTTTGTTACGGATCCTGGCTCGTTTAGCAAAAGCTTTTCGGACGTTTCTGTGAGCAATAACATGTGCCCTTTGTTTTTGCTGTAAAATAATCTGTATCGGACATTCACCTGTATATTTCCTCTGGGGAAGCAAGATGTTATCCAAAGGAAAATTTGGTTCTCGGCCATAAAGTAAGTAAAAAGGCGAAAATCCTGTTGAGTCATTGATGTTCATTCTGATGGCTTCTAAGGCTTGATTTATGTATATATCCCAATATTGACTGTTACCTTCCGTAAGTTTTGCTAATATGTCATGTAGGGTAGAGTGCATCCTTTCGTTTCTTCCATTTGATTCTGGATGATAAAATGAGGTTTTCGTGTGTTTTATATTCATTTTTCTTACTGTTGAGGCAAAAGGATCTTCTATGAACTGTTTGCCATTGTCGGTTATTATTCTCTGAGGACAGCCATGTCGCGGAATGAATTGTTGTAAGAAGATGTCTGTAATGAGAGCTGAAGTAGCATTTTCTAAAGGAAAGCTCTCTGGCCACACAGAATATTGATCCACCAGGTGTAATATGTATTTATGTCCGGACAATGTAACTGGATACGGTCCCGATATGTCTAGACTAACGACTTCCATGGGATAATGTTGATATGACATTTCCTGAATCGGTGCTCTAATCATTCTCATATTTCTGAGTTTACAAATTTTACACGTTCCTACATATTCTATGATATCTTTTATCATAGTTGGCCAATAGTATCTCTTTGTAATGACGTCGAGGGTTTTATCGCGTCCGAAGTGACCATTGTCATCGTGAAATTGTTTCAATACAGTTGGTACCAATGATGTGGGGATACATTTCTGCAGTAATCCATTTTCTCTAGGACTGACATGATATAAAATATTGTCTTCAGGTAATATCACATAGTCTCTCTTTTCTTTCGGATTGGTACGTACTTGTACTATAATCTTGGTTAATGCTTCGTCTTTCAGTTGTTCCTTCTTGAAGATTAGACTCTGTTCAAAATCTCTAGATTCATCGCCATCATCAGTTCTCGAGTTCTCCGTAGGTTGTGTTTTCTGTTCTTGACTATCAGGAGGCTCAGTGTCTTGACTATGTTGGATGAAGTCAATGGCGGAGATTTCTTTCGCATTATCATCTATTTCAGTTAAGTCTTGTTGTTTCAGATCGTCCACGTCTGTAGGTTCAGGATATGGTATTCTCGATAATAAATCTGCACATGTGTTTAGTCTACCAGGTAAATACTCGATCTTGGTATCGTAATTTTGCAAATTGATAGCCCATGTCTGAAGCTTTTTTGGTTGTTCTTGGGGTTTAGTAAGCCAATTTACTAGAGGTTGGTGATCCGTTTTTATGATAACCGACGTTCCTCTGATATAAAAGTCAAACTTCTGCAAAGCATAATGAATTGCATAAGCTTCTTTCTCCGTTGTCGTCCATTTTCGTTGAGTTCTGCTTAAAGCATGTGAAAGAAAGGCTATCGGTTTTTCTTGAAGAATATTGGCAATCACTGGTGGTTCATTTGGTGATATTTCTTGTACCAAACAAGCTCCAATTGCAGTGTCGGAAGCATCACTATAGATGATCATGGGTTTTGTGATGTCTGGATGTGCCAGAAAAGGTATTGTGATTAGTGCTGACTTTAGGTAGTCAAATGCTTTCTGACATTTTTCTTCCCACCTGAATTTTGCATATTTCCTGGTTAAATTCAGCAAAGGTTCGGCTACTTTTGAGAAATTGATTATGTGTTTTCGATAGTAAGCACAACACCCTATGAATCCTCTCACTTGCCTTACATTCGTTGGTGGAGGTATCTTCTGTATTGCTGCAATTTTATCGTCATCTGGTCTGATTCCATTCTGATTTACTATGAAACCTAAATATTTGATCTCTTTTTGTAGAAAGCTGCATTTACTCAATTTTAACTTCACTTTGTGTAAACGTAATCTGTCGAAGACAGTCTCTACATGTTTAAGGTGATCCTCAATGGTTCCATTGGTGTGTATTAAAATATCGTCTATGTAAGCTGATGCAAATTTGTGTAACCCTTGTAAAACTTCATCCATCAAACTCATGTATGTGGCTGGACTTGTTTTTAACCCAAAAGGCATCACAGACCATGAAAAAGATCCCATGTGAGTACAGAAAGTGCTTTTCTGTTTTGCATCCGCGGACATAGGAATAGCCCAAAATCCTGATCGAGCGTCTAATGAGGTGAACCAATTGGATTTCCCAAGCATCGCCAAAATGTCGTCTATGCGGGGTAGAGGATACGATATTGTTTTAGTAATTTTGTTCAATGCCCTATAATCACAGCAAAATCGGTGAGTTCCGTCTTTCTTGGTGACTATTACTATAGGGGATGACCATGGTGAGCGGGATCTTTCAATAATACCAGCCGCTAACATTTCCTGGATAGCTTTCTCTACGATTTCTCTATTTTTTAGAGGAGTATGGTATGGCCTCAGACTTATTGGTTCTTCCGATGTAGTATGTATTTCCATTGTGACGGTATTTGTTCTCTCCAACTCCATATCAGAGATTGCAAATACATCTTTATGTTTCTTTATGAAATTCTCCAGTCTATTCTGAAATTCTTCAGTAGTATGTAATTGTTCTAGTAAAACTTTCATCCTGTCTGGATTTTCATCATTGTTGTTTTTGAGATGACTGTATTGATTTCTCGTCATTTGGTTCTGACAAGTTGGTTTTGAGGGATAATATGATTTGTTATAAAATTTGCCACTTCTTCTATTCGGCCAAGCAGAAACTGACTCCACAGTATAATATCTGCTTTTAGAGGAGCAATAGTTACTCTTCCTTCCATATGTCTCGTTTAATATGTCTCTATCTCTTTCATCAAGGTATGGATCGAAATTCGTGCATTTCTCTCTGGTGTCTGTTTCTGAAATCTCATTCGAAATACATTTTCTGTGATACTCTCTTCTCTGGGACTGGAGGGAGGAGATGGGATAGGGACGCTTCTTATTCCCCGAAGGAAATGTGTTTGGAAAGGTTTTGGATGACGTTTGAGTAGAGAGGTTCACATAATCGTCCTTGTAACTTGATAGTTTGTGGGAGATCTCATCCTTTGGTATTTGAACTTGTCCTACAATCTTTCCTCTTGGGATAGTAAGAGTGGTTCCTGAAGAGTTAACAATCATTATAGGAAAGTCTCTGTTCTTACTCACTATTACAATGCCATCTTGTATTTCCACATGTGGATCATCCGTTTCTTCATTCTCCATCTGAGATACATAGATTGTCTGTCCTATATTTACATAAGGTGAGTTTTTTTATTCGAGCCTTTGTTACAGTGATAGAACTCGGCTTCAAAGTTACTGGAGCGGCAGTTCTTATCAACGTTGCGATATGTACGTCATCTTGTAGAGGTATATAACTGCCATTTATTCTGAGCTGTTTCAAATCAAAGTATATTCTGGCATTATTCTTTCTAAGGAAGTCTCTCCCGATTATAAAATTTCTAGACAGTCCTCTCGTTATAATAAATGAGTGTTCTAGCATTTCTTCTCCCATTTTGAAATGTATATAGGCAGTTCCTAATGCTTTCAGATCCTGTCCCGTTACTGATTTCATTCTTACTGTATGTCTTGAGAACTTCGTCATGTGTTTTATCTGATGGTACAACTTCTCTCTAATCAGACTAACCGTCGCGCCAGTGTCTACGAGAGCTCTGAAGTTTTGTTTTCCTATTTTTAAAATGCAAGAACAAGGGTCTGGGATAATATTTATGTAGGCTTGATCTTCTTTTAATGTCGCTGGTTTATCAGATAGAGATCGATTCTGCAGACCATCACATCCGATCTCTGTTAATGTGACGTCCTTCCGTTTCCCATTCTCCTTGAGGTTGGTTGGGAGTCATTTCTGTTTTGATGATGTCTTCTATTATTATTTGTCTGATAGTGATTTTGATACTGATAATTTCTATGATGTATTTCTGGTCTTGAATTGTTGTCCCCAAAATGATTTCTGGGCTGTGAATTTCTGTAATTCCCTGCTACATGTTCTTGACCTGCACAGTTAAAACAGACGGTGGTTGGTTGTTGGGGTTCTACATTGTGTATTCTGTAGTCTCTTCTGTGGTTACTCTGTAGTGCTGGACTTCTCTGATTCTGGTATGAGTTATTGAATGATCTTCTGTGATGTTCTTGATTTATGTCCCATCGATGTCTCGAATGATCAATTTCCATAGGTTGGTGCATTTGTTGATCATGTTGGGTATGTTGGTATTCATACTCTGGTAGCGGACACCTTCCAATCCGTTGTTGGAATCTTTTCTTCACATTCTCCTCATAAACAGCTAATTGTATTGAGGTAGTTATTGACTGAGGATCTTTTCTGAGTAGATGAATTTTCAGTGAATCAGAATACAGTCCGTCCACAAAAATTCCGACTAGATGTTTTTCCAGATCAGTTGATGGAATGTTACCTCCAACAAAAGCATCTTCGGCGAGGTTTAATAGCCTATCTCCGTACATTTGAACACTTTCCTGTCGATCTTGCTTTATTCTTCTTAACATCGTCCACGCGTGCTCAGCGTCGGTAATCTCTGAGTATCTTGATACCAATATTTTCTTGAGTTCTTCAAAGGTCTCCATCGGAAATGCCTTTTCCCGCCGTCGGACAAAATCTGTGACCAGGCCCTCTGATGACAAAAAAATTATTTTCTTCTTGTCAATGTCTGTAGTTGCATCTATCAAGTAGGCGAATTTATCCACGTCAACCATCCATTGTCGAAATCTTTTCGAATCCCCATTGAACGGTGTGATAAAGTTTTTTATATTGTTAAATTTCGCATGTTGGTCAACACGTTGAAGAGTGTCAGTCATGTTTCGTAATGCCATTAGGTTTTGTTTCATTTGGATCCACTGGAAGTGGTATTTGATGTGCATTCATTTCTGGTTGATTTTGCTGTAGGTTCTGCATCATTAATGCCTGTTGTTGGTTATGCTGCATTTGCAAAACATCCATGTAATTATCCACGTGTGGGTTCGGTTGCGTCATTTTCTAGCAGTCCACCGAATCCTGGTTTTCGCGGCTCCAATTTACCCCTCTTATGTGACAGGGCGCCCCAATCTTGCCCTTTCTCATGTGACGGGAGCACGAGGTTTGCCCTCTAAGTATGTACCCGTTTTACATACTGGGTAAAGTTTATTTTATATTTTTATCTTTTCTCTTTTTCCTTTTAATAAGTATTTCTGAAGAGTCATAAAACGAGAGTACTGGTTTGGTTCACCAGAGGTAGAAATTCTCTTCGATATTTTACGGGACCCAGGTTTTTTATTTGATTCGGTTTCCTTGGACTTTGTGTGACATATAATGTAGTACTCTTTCATCAGAGATCATCCAAACTGAATGCAGAACTAATCCATGATAGAAGTTCCAACA
The DNA here is from genome assembly GCA_024509875.1 of Oreohelix idahoensis. Lineage (NCBI taxonomy): Eukaryota > Metazoa > Mollusca > Gastropoda > Stylommatophora > Oreohelicidae > Oreohelix > Oreohelix idahoensis. The sequence goes on from JAMPIV010002955.1 coordinate 131,420, forward strand.
ATAACTTTATTTTACAAGTCTTCCAATTTTCACAGACGATTTGATCATATAATTATAGTGTCGGTTGCAGATTACAATGTCCTACTCTATTATATTACGTTGGAAACTGGTACCAAAGAGTATTTGGTATTATTCCAGTTTCGTATGTAGCTGTTGTGTAATGCAGAATGTCATCGTCAAAACCAACTAAGAAGCTGGTGTATTTTGAACGATGGGAGAGTGGAAGACAATTAGGGAGCTAATCTCCAAAATAAATATGTTCCAAAAAACTATTCTAACAATGTTCGATCTTACACCCAAATGACTGTTTGTCATTGACATATATCAAATCGAGCGAATTCATAATATATCACATCGAGCGAATTCATAATATATCACATCGAGCGAATTCATACCATTTCTGCATCAAAGCAAGAAATACACTGTCCAATGTCAGGGGATAAAATAGCTTGAGTCTATCTGAGTCTACTTCAACATCGGTCTGTCTCAATATCACGACCATCTCGTTGCAAGGTCAGTAGCTAAAGGCTGCTAAACATTAGTCTTCATAACGGATGTCTTTTATCCCAATGAATCTATTGGCTAAAACCACTGGTTACAATTATTTGTGTACCACTAATGTATATGTCATCGATACTGCACTAGTAACGTTACCGTCATCTTGTCGTCATTTCCTATAACTGTCTTTTGTGTCTATGTTAAGTTTCTTTTGTTTTATAGGTTAATTATGAATTACGTCATCAGTCTCTGTTGTCTCTTATGTTAGATAGAATTGAGGGTATCTTTTATATAATGACGTCATCAATCCGTTCACACACTATTGCTAATTTGCTTTGAAATAAACTCACGTGTTCAAGGCACCTATACTGTAGATCGACTCTTGTTATCTGGTTTCTTTGGGGCGACTGGCAACGAGAGAGACTCGTTCGCCGGCTAGGCACTTCTTATATAGGCCCTAGGGCTAATCGCTCAACTCAGTCCGCAGCGAGTATTGATTGGGCCACTCAAATAACACCCGCGATGAATGCTCCCTTACGAGCGAAAACACAAATATACAACACAACTATTTCTAGGCTTTATTGTGACCTAGTTAAACATCTTCTTCTTGAAGATGTTGTGGTAGAAAGGCACTGAGCCACGGAGACACTGGTATTTACAAGATGGCGTTGAGAACGACAGACAAAATGGCGCTGTCACATTAACAATAGTTCAATTTGGTATGTCTCGTGAGGTTTCCCCGCGGAATTAGTAATCAAAGGAATTGTACCATGCCCAGGTGTTTGATTTTAATGAAACCAGATGTGTTTCACCAGGTTTATCACGAGGCAATGTGGACTTCAAAAGATAATGCAAGGTAGAGGTCTAAATGAAGTCACGAGTAATAAAGATTACAGTTTAAAGTCCAGTCGTGATTAAAGATTACTAGAACAAAGATGATAGAGCAAATGTGGGATGAAAGAGCACAAGGTGGGAGAAAATAAAATAAGAATGGTGTAGAAAAAGATAGAGCGATAAGGCTTGGCGCTCATTTCTCACAGATGGCATGCCAATTTGTTGTGGTCTGTTCGAAGTCTGAAGATTACCACTTGTTCATTTCTGCTGAGCTGGTAATATGCATAATTTTTTGGGTGAACTGGATGCTCTGCTTCGCACTCGCTCCTGTATCTGCTCTTGATAAAACTCTTGGCCTTTTCATAAGGTGAGCATTTGTTACAGTGATTAAACATTCTTTAAAACGAATGTTTAATCTAACTGTTATAGGCTGAATATAAACTTCTGAGCCAGTGTAGCAAAACGGGCAAGACACTCTGGAATAGCAATGTTAACTAATGATAAATTATGAGTCACACAACATAAATTCTGATATAACTTTATGATTAATGCTCCGAACGAGATAATTCTCTTCGGGAATGAACAGCAACTACAAATACATCTAATTAAGGAAGTGGAAAATCATTATCTTTAGTAATTGATGAGGAAATCTGGAGTTTGTCTGAAAATTAGCACAACAGCCTCGACATCAAACAAAAAGCTACCAGCTGAAAAGTGAACTCAAGCGTGGTCTCAGAGAAGGAAAAGGTTATATTTGGGCTAAATGTCCAGGGAAATAAAGATCTTGGAAATCAACACCTGATTAATGACGAGAAGTGTCTGTAGTGGAATTACCTGAACTAGATAAGTAGTAGGTACCTTGAAGAAACAAGATCCAGAAGTCACCAATGGCCATAATGATAACAAAGACTACACAATCTATAATATTCAGCCTGTAATTTTGGAAATACATATCTGCAATACATACCAATCTACTTTTTTTAAAATTGATAAATGTACAGATACATTTTGTAAATCCCAGTTGATTGATTTTGTTCAGTTCCAGTTTATGTTCGAAATTTTGTTCTTGTATGAAAAATTGTTAGGGATAAATAACGAGCTACATTTCACATCAACTATTAAACTATTAATAGAGACAGCTTTGGAGCACATGACTGGTCTAGCGAAAAGGTGACTTACTTCACAGCTCTCTTCTACAGCTACCATCTAGAACTGTGCAGTTAACTACTTGACTTGTCCTGTGCCATCCCTACATCTTGTTCACCAGCTCTCTTCTCCAGTTCTGGGTACTCTATCTATTATTTCTATCCAACTTCCATCTCGCCACAGCCATCCATCACATATTATGGACACTCTAGAGACGGGTGTTGAGAACAGCAAACTGTCTTCTAAATACGACACTGTCAATCAAAAGTTTAAGCCACATATTCTCTCTCTTTCACTTTCCCTGTCGTTCTCCCTCTCTGAGTTTTTCACTCTCTGTATCTGTCTCTCTCCCCCTCATTAATTGTATGTTTCTCTGTCCGTCCTTGTCTCTCTCTCTCTCTCTCTCTCTCTCTCTCTCTCTCTCTCTCTCTCTCTCTCTCTCTCTCTCTCTCTCTCTCTCTCTCTCTCAGTATGTGAATCTCCTTCTCTGTCTGTGTGTATCTCTCCCTCTCTGTCTATGTGGGTGAATGGGGAAAAAAACAAAACACACAAATAGTAATACGTCTTACAAGGAGAAAGGACAAGAAAAACCTACGTTGCGGCCACAAGGCCTTCGTTAGGGACAGACAAACAAGAGACAGGAGGGAAAGAAAATGAGAATTAAGTAGAGAACATGAAACTATAAAAATAAGAGAAAAAAATTATCCCTTATGTCCAGTCACATGCAGCAAGATGGCTGCCACTAAACCGGAAAGCGGAAGTCGATAGTACATTAAAAACAAAAAAATAAGAAATAATGAAAACAAGGACTGGAAAACAGAGTGAGAAAAAAATAAATAAATAAAAATAAATAAATAAATAAATATAAAATAAATAAATAAATAGATAAATAATAAATAAATAAATAATATATTTTTTTAAATTATAATAAATAAATAAATAAATATATATGTGTGTATATGTATATATATGTATATATATGTATGTTTGTTCCTTGCGAAACCGACTGTTGGCGTCCGAGGAACAGGATCTGATGGCTGTCACCTGGATGTCAGTGGCACCGTGGTAGTCAGGGCCATTGAAGTGGATGGCCACAGGTGTGGATTTAAACTGAGAGATGTCGTAGAGGTGTCTGCAGAATCGGTCGCCCAGTCGTGTGCCCGTTTGGCCGATGTAAGTAATGTTGCAACGTTTGCATATAATAGCATAAATGACGTTGCGTGACTCACATGTGAAGCCATGGGTGATGGTGAACTTGACATCAGGGAACGAGACTGAACGTGTTTCGATTACATACTGACATGTCTTACATCGTGTTCGGTTACATGGCTTGGTCCCAAAGTGGCCATCGTTGACGGTTTTCAAACGGCTGTGGAATAGGAAGTTCCTCAAATTTTTATCCCGTCTATATGCCAGTGTCTATGTGGGTGTTTCTCTGTGTGTGTGTCTCTTTCTGTCTGTATCTCCCCTTCTCTGTCTATGTGGGTGTCTCTCTCCCTTTCTGTCTGTGTGTCCTTCTCCCTCTCTGTATGTGTGTCTCTCTCCTTCTCTGTCTGTGTGTGTCTCTCTCCCTCACTGGCTGTATGTGTGTTTCTTTCTGTCTGTATTTCCCCCTCTCTGTCTGTGTGTGTCTCTTTATGCCTGCATCTCTCCCTCTCTGTATGTGAGTGTCTCTTTCTGTCTGTATCTCTCCCTCTCTGTCTATGTGTGTGTCTCTCTCCATTTCTGTCTGTTTCTCTCCCTCTCGGTATGTGTGTATCTTTCTCCCTCTCTGTCTGTGTGTCCTTCTTTCTGTCTGTATCTCTCCCTCTGCCTGTTTGTGTCTCTCCCCCTTTCTGTCTGTGTGTCTCTCTTTATGTCTGTATATATCCCTCTCTATCTATGTGTGTCTCTCTCCCTTTCTGTCTGTAACTCTCCCTCTCTGTATGTGTGTATCTTTCTCCCTCTCTGTCTGTGTGTTTCTCTCCCTCTCTGTATGTGTTTTTCTGTCTGTATCTCTCCCTCTGTATGTGTGTGTTTTTCTCCCTCTCTGTCTGTGTGTGTCTCTCTCCCTTTCTGTCTGTGTCTCTCTCCTTCTCTGTCTTTGTATCTTTCTTCCTCTCTTTGTGTCTTTCCCTCCCCTCCTTCTGTCTGTGCATGTCTCTCCCCCTCTGTCTGTTTGTGTCTCTCCCCCTCTGTCTGTGTGTGTGTGTCTCCCTCTTTGTCTTTGCATCTTTCTTTTTTTGTGTCTTCCCTCTTTCGTGTCTCTCTCCCGCTGTCTGTGTGTCTTTCTCTCTCTGTCTCTGTATTTCTCTCCCTCTGTTTATGTCGTTCTACCTCCCTCTTTATGCCTATCTCCTTAAATGTTTGTGTCTCCTTCTTCTCTGTCTCTATGTATCCCGCTCTGTCTCATTGTGTTTCTTTCTCCTTCTTAGCAACACAGAACCACTACTGCCCACTTGAAGTGCTGGTTACTGTGGGAATTTGTTATAAATGATGAAATCGGTGAACGACAATGTCATCATAGCCGCTTCCTTACGTCTAGTCTCGTGAGAACAGAGGTCCTATTATTTCTGTGTATACTCATCCCCCCCCCCCCCCCAACCCCCCACCTCCTGTGAACAACTCGGAAGATAAATCGTTATCTCACGTTCTAAATTATTCAGGAGTGATCTAAATTCTTCGGTTGAAGTTTGATTTTTGTGCCTGGCGTCTTGCGACGTTCTGTTTTCTGACTGTTGTGAGAACATGCTCCCTTCTCGTTTGTTCTACCTCATTCTTCTTTCTGTCTCTTCCTCTCAATATTTGTCTTCCTCACTCACTCACTTTGTGTGTAGCTTACCCCCAACCCGCCGAAGTGGGATATATTAGATCAGCGTGTCTCAAACTTGTTGATCTCAGGACCCCTTTACTACCCTTAAAACTTATTGAAGGAGCTTTTGTTTATGTGGGTTATACCGTGAGAGAATGAGAGTGAAAGTACTGAACTACAACTTCGGACCATACAGTCTTTTATACTTTGACATGCGCCCTAATATAACTGACGGACCCCGTGTCTAGGATGAAAAGAGAGCGCCTCGCCAAAACGAGGCAAAATACAATTTTTAAGGCAAATAACGTCTTAGATTATTATGAAAATAGTTTTGACTTTGAGGGCCCTTGAAAGTATCTCGGGGACCTCCAGGAGTCTGGGGACCACACTTTGAGAACCGCTGTATCAGATCATTTTCCTTTGCGCTCATTACAGAGCAGGAGACCCACCAGTGCAGGCGGCCCCTCTTCTGCAAGAAGCCAGCAACAAAACATTGACATAGTCTTATATCGGTGGTTTCTGTAGCAATATGTTTTAAACGATGATGTTGCTAGCCCCCCCCCCCCCATACACAACCTTTATTAGTCGCCTGGTACGACATGCTTGAGGGAGCAGTATTCCTATTATTTACCGCAGAAGAGACCCCCGGGAAACTATAATAATAATAATAATAGCCCCTTTAGTCATAACTGACAATGGGAATGCGCCCCTGAGGTGACAGCCCTCAGCTGCTTATTTCCTGGTGCTCCTTTCGACGTTTTCTCCTCTCTTCTGCTTGTTGTGTGAGTTTCTTTTCGCCCAGTCTGAGGTGGCGCCGTAAATAGCACCGCCACTTAGTGCGATCGGTAGGTTCATCCTCCCACGTGGCTGGATTTATGTCCAGTGGCCAGATGTCTCTCTCGCACACATCTTTGAATCTCAGCTGCGGTCACTCAACTGTTCTTTTGCCATCTGCCAGTTGTCCGTAGAGGATGTCTTTCGGCATGGGACTATCATCCATAAGGCGGACATGACCAAGACAGCGTAGTCTGCGTTGTCTAAGCAGTGTATACATGCTTTGAAGGCCAGCACGTGACAACACCTCGACATTTGTCACTTTATCATTCCACGAAATGCCGAGGATGTAGCGTAGACACCGTAGGTGGAAGGTATTAAGCCTTCTTTCTTGCTTAGCATAGGTTGTCCATGTCTCGCTGCCATATAGAAGTGTGCTGGTGACGCATGCGTTATATACCGCAGCTTTGGTTTTCGCTGTGAGTTTGAAGTTTCCCCAAACACGCGATGTGAGGCGGGCAAAGATAGCTGCAGCTTTGCCAATGCGACTGTCAATTGCTGTGTCCACTGAGAGTTTGTCATTGATGGTGTGACGTATAATGGAAATATAGCCTACAGTATCTGACAGTCTTTCGTGACCTCGTTGGCGTTCTATGATTCGCTAGCAAAGCCATGCATTGACAGCCTGCGTTTACTCATTTTTAATCCACGCCTCTTTTCTTTGAGACGTAAACAAACGAAGTTGTTTACCAACTTCCGCGACCTGCCAGTCATAACAGGGAGCGAATCTGGTTTGTTTACCTGAGTTTCTCACGCGAGCTGATCTGTCAATCATCGGATATCAGACAGACCGCGCGTGAATAACACCGGACCTTTTGAAGTGAGACGCTCGGGCAGAAATATTTTCCCGACTACCCTTTGATGTTCGTACACAGAGGGGAGTTAACGCTTTGATCTTCAGAAGCGGGGAAAATCTCGGAAGAAACCCGTTACACGGTTTTAAGTCTCTGTTGTCGATTAGCAACGCCGACAGAGCGACCGTGAAAACCTTTTATCTTGGGAACTTAGGTTTCTGATTTCTCTGCTATGCACAATAGTGTGAAAATTAACATCCTCTAGAGATCATAATACCATGATGATATATAAACTGTGGCTTCCCAAACCAGATATCAGTTGTCGCTCAGAATTTTTCGGATAGTCTAAACACGTAGTCTAGAACCATTGTGGAAGATGTGTTAATAGCATTTCGTGGGGATTTCATTCGGATTTTCTGGTAATAGAAATTTGTGCTTAAGCGTTAAAGTGTTAAAGCTTTTACCATTATAATTCACTGTGATTTTCTAGCATTAAGACCAGTGAAATAATAACGCGTAGATATTTTTTTAACCAGTTGTTCAGTTTAATGTTAATTTTACCACCTGCTTCCTCACACAAGAAGAGACGTTTTAGTTGACTAATTAATACACTAGGCGCGACTGATAAGTGACAGAAAAGAATTCACGTTTATTTCATTTTGTGTAGTTATTGTAAGTGACTATTATTTGATATCATACAGCTAAACAAACAGACGCCGACAATCTAATAGCTATTAACGACAGGCGATATTTGTTAAGTGCGCGTATGGATAATTAAATAATAATAGACATTGTACGCTGATAGTTAACGCGCACGCTGCGGCGGGGAGGGCGCATACCTTCACCCGACCTAGAGACGCCGCGCTAGCGAAAGCTGACCGGATAGGAATAGTCTAAGGACACCGTGTGCCTTTTAAATTGAATCAGGACTGACGGAGTGGATAAGAGATCGTCTTGTTTCCGTTTGTGTACATATATGTAGTTATATAGAATAGTAGCATTTTTTCATAAATGTTCTTTTATTCTAAGCAGACCTGATCACGGGCGACCAGCGTCTATTTTTGGTCCTTTTTCTTCATTTACTGATGGATTAATGTTGTCGTTTTCTTGGCTTGTGAATCCCCAAGTTCATTGGTGAAAAGGATTGGCCAAAGATATACCATAAACATTTTAACCTGTAAAATTAACTGGACTTATCAATACCCAGATATTTTTTTCCAATTTATCAGCCCACAGGGATTGTGCAAAAAATATAACACTATCTGACTTTTGACAGTCGTATTAGTTAATTTATCCAGAAAAGTTACACTGTTTCAAAATCGGCACTCACCACAAAGCCAGCCGATAGGATTTACCATCATTTATCAATACTAAGGCTGTATTATGTCACCACTACTTTTTGGAATAGCTATTGATTGGGTTATGAGAAACTATACCCACAATGAACAATTAGGTATAAAATGGACAAATGGAAATTCCTGGGGGGACCTGGATTTCGCAGATGATTTAGCATTCTTAAGTTCAACACCAAGACAATCCCAAGAAGCAATAAATAATTTGTGTCATCTCTCGCTTAAAATAGGTCTCCAAATAAATGCCTCTAAAACTAAAGCTATGAACTTTTCTAACGAGACCTTTGATATCATCTTGAACGGGGAAAAACTACAGAAAGTTGAAAGTTTCAATTATTTAGGCAGTAAAATGACTCAGGATGGTGACACAACAAGAGAAATCCATACTAGAATTGCTTTGGCAGCTAGCGCCTTCAATAGATTATCTAACATTTTGGAAATTACGATCATTGAATATACATACCAAGCTTCGTCTGTTTAATTCAAATGTTATCTCAGTGTTAACATACGGCTGTGAGAGTTGGAAAATAACAAAATCATTGGAGAACAAGCTGAATACATTCGAGAACAAATGTCTTAGAAAACTCATGAACATCAGTTGGAAAGAATTCAAGACTAATCGACAAATAAGAGAAGACTCTAGGCAGAAATATGTCTCCGACTATATAAGGAAAAGACGATGGTCATATATCGGTCATGTCCTACGAATGCAAAACAACAGAATACCACTACAGGCGCTCACTTGGGTTCCTGAGGGTAAGAGGAAAAAAGGAAGACCAAAAGAAACACTCAGAAGAACAATAATAAGAGAAGGAAGAACGTTGGGCCTAAATAATGTGCAAGAGCTAAGAGGAGTGGCGTCACAACGAACAACCTGGAGAGCACTGGTTTCTGCCTTATGCGCCGTGTTTGGTGCTTAAAGAATTTATTATTATCAATAATAACAGTTCTAGCAGCCAGATGTTTCCCAATACTGGAAGTATTTTTCTCTGTTTACTGTGAACCACAAGATCTCGGGGTTTCTATACCAACTATTCGAGGTGACATTTGTATATCCAGGAATAAACCCCCAAAATTGGCGTCCAACTTATTAATTTATTGTCAAGGATGGACTGGGGCCAAATTTGGCACTGAACACTGATATATATATATATATATATATATATATATATATATATATATATATATATATATATATATATATATATATATATAATAATATATATAATATATATATATATATATATATAATATATATATATATATATATAATATATATATATATATATATATATATATATATATATATATATATTTATAATATATATATATATATTTATATATATATATATATATTTATATATATATATATATAAATATATATATATTCTTCTTCTTCTGTCCTTAGCCACCAACCGTCAAAGCAGTCAGTGGCCATTACGCCTAGTGGCGTCTTAGGGCAACAGCAGATAGGTTTTCTTTGCCATTGTTTCCCATCACGCCTAGTGGCGTCTTTAGGGCAACGGCAAATCAACCCATTTGCTGTTGTTTCCGTAATCGAATATATATATATATATATTCAGGATAATTGTATGTCCAAGGGAATATTAACAAGAGTAGGTAAGGAGCGAGTGAGTGGCCACGTATGACAGAGAGAGTATTTTTCTTGTAACGGTAACTTGTACCAACCTGGTTATTTTTATTTTTTTTTTAAATTGTTTACTTTACTGAGTAGCACTTAGTAAAAAAGGTAAAGGAACCCGTTACACGCCCATTGAGGCATATTGGGAATATGGTGCTAGGCCCATATTATCTTGACTGTCGGCACACGAGGGGTGATGTGGTTGGCATCACGCCTGCCGCCGTAACCTTCCCAGAGTTGCTCTGGTACCCATTTGGGGCTGGGTCGACCCAGTAGCCGTTTGTGGCCTAAAAAATTCCCGCCTCATCTGGGGATCGAACCATAGATCACTGCGCTAGGAAGCCAGTGCACTAACCACTACGCTACTCTAGAAGAGGTGTTAAGAATAGACAGACCTAGGGAACTGCATAATATAGTCAAACAATATTTAACACGAACAAATGTTAATATATAGTGGTTGGGAATGTGAAGGTCTGATGCTGTTCTTACAATGCATATGACTTTTAACAGATGAAAGTCAATTAAATATCTGTTAAAGTCAGTTATATAACTAGAACCACCAGGCCTTTACACCCCTCCATTTTAATATTATTCTTGTTCAGAGTTTCATCTTGATTTTTTTGTTTCTTTGTTTGTTTGTTTGTTTGTTTGTGTATTTAACGTATTAGCATAATTGTGATTGTCCCTATTTACAATGATTTGACAAATGTGATGCCATTTTCTCATATCGGCAGTTGATCATATTATTTGGAATTGAGAACAATATATATCCTAATTATAACCCATCAGAGGTTGAACGGGATATTTTTCTTCAGGTAATTTCCTATTACTCGTACTCGATGCTTATTCTCGCTACTAGCCCCGGTATTGTCCAGCCGAAAATTGTGTCTACGTCGTTCAGCCTCCTTTTCGATTCTGACATAGTTCGCGTAATTCTCTATACATCAATGGGCTCTAGGTGAAGCTATTGATCAAGCTCTGAAGCTCCTGTTGGCTTTGACTGACGATTGCGGCATCATCAGCGAACAACAAGTCTCTTATAGTGATCCTTCTTATTTTTGTTTTTGCCTTCAGCATTGCGAGATTAAACAGACGGTCATCTGACGTAGTTTGAAGGCATATTCCTTCAGTTGCATCTCTGAAAACATGCTTCAAATGTAAGGCAAAGAAGATCTCAAACAGGGTTGGAGCCAGAACGCAGCCTTGTTTAACGCAACTTCGTATGTCAAAGGGCTGTGATGTGCTTCCAGCATACTGGACTGTTCCCTTCTTGTCGTCATGGAATGACTTTATCATTTCTAGCAATTTAGCAGGGCAGCCTATTTTCAGGAGGATTTTGAAGAGTCCATCCCTACTAACCAGGTCAAATACCTTTGTGAGGTCTATAAAGGCGACATATAAAGGCCTTTTCTGCTCTCTTGATTTTTCCTGAAGCTGGCGGATAGAAAAGATAATGTCTGTTGTTGATCTACCAGCTCGGAATCCGCACTGTCACTCTAGATATATGCACTCAGCTAACGCGTGTAGTCGCATTAAGATGACTCTGGCGAAAACCTTACCAACAATTCTAAGACGAGAGATTCCTCTGTAGTTATTGCAATCACTTCTGTCTCCTTTATTTTTATACAGTGTTAAAATCTTGGCATCTCGCATGTCTTGAGGAATAGTTGTCTCTTCCCAGCACTGGCGCAGCACCCTATACAGGGGATTTAATAGCGTGCTCTTACAGCATTTGATTAAATCAGGAGGAATCCCATCGGTACCTGGTGCTTCGCCAGAGGCCAAGCTGTCCATGGCCTTGCTGAGTTCCTCTGATGTTCGTTCCGTATCCAGTTCCTCCATAGATGGCAGACATTTGACAGCATCAAGGGCTGCAGGCGTGACGGTATTTTCTCTAGCGTAAAGCTCAGAGTAGTGCTCGACCCACCTCTACAACTGCGCTGTTTGCGCTGCGGTCTGGATGCTCTCACTGAGCTGGAGCCAATAGTCATTTCACAAAGTCGAGCAGTTTGTTGAACTTTGCTTCTCGTAGCCTTCAGGATCTGTAGGGTTCAATTTTTTTTTAAAGGTGATTAGGAAGATGAGAGGGTGTCGTAGATTTTATCTGATAGGTAATAGAGGTTTATAGTCCTATCTGAGCAGAGGTGATAACTATGTGAAAGTAAGGTGGAATAAATAGTTTTTCTCACGAGGTGATAGTGTAAGAGAATGGACAGTCTCTGGGTGAACTAATTTCTCTAATCCAGCCTATCAGTACGACTTTCTTTAAATCAGACGCACTTTCTATCCTTGTACAAAATACAAGCTACACTGCACCCACATGCACAAAATTCTGTGACAAATACGCACAAACGTGAAAACAAACTTTGAATAACAGAAAGGGTAGGGGTTGACCAACGCAATAACTAAAGGTATATTCAGTTTAATTATCAGTAGAACTTTACAACATACATCATATACATCAATAGATCATGGTTTACAGACAAATGAAAATTAATCAAATAGGTTCTCCCCTCTGGTATAGGAAAAGAAAAGAAGATCCCAACAGAGGTTAATTAACCCAAACGATCAAAAGTTAACAATAAAGGTATGGAATAGTCAGTAAAGAAAACAGAGAACAAGTTCCTAATTACTCTATCCCGTAACTACTCAGGTTAGTAAGAACAAAAGAAAAGATTTGTATGATAGTGGTAACAACATAAATCAGTTTCTTTCTCCGTTCATTCAATTCACATACGTACAGTGGCCACTTTCAGATTTGCTTACCAATAGTTGTCGCAGGCATTCCGTGGAAATAAACACTAATAAGTAATATTGCTATTTATTGTCTTATTAAGTTTTGCCAAATCCAGCCCCAGACTCGCCGTAGTTGCTGACTGCAAATGTCACGGGAGTCGCTAGAGTTGGTGATTTTAATTTTCCTGGATAAAAAAATACGATATCTCTGCCTTCAGTAGGTTGGATTAAGGTTCATAAGTGGTGATCGCCGACGTAGGATGAATAATACAGATATATATTCTGTGTTGTCTAGCCTCTGGTTGCTGAGACGCTATGTTAAGTTACACAAATGTTGCTGAACAATATATTTTGCCACAGCTAGCTGCTGAGATTTATATAAATGAAATCTGGTAATAGTTCTGGTCCAGTTAATATTATAATTATTGCGCTAGTTTGGTTTCTCTCATAAAATGAAGAAAATAGACCGCACAGGTCATAATCCGAAGACTCAACAATATTATAAAGTTTCTGGTTGCTTATACAATTATAAGACTATAAGAACGCAAGTTCATATGGCCATAAGTCCGCTAGTACGCAGGTTTTTCATCAGCCTATATTATAGGAAAGAAAATATAAACATTTAACCATAATAACAATATAATCTCTAACACGTGTTAAAGTAGGACCCTTTTCACCACTCCGTTATAAATTAGATTTAAAACACAAGTGTCTAGCTCATCCTATCGTTATTTTTTTTAAACGCGTGATATGCACACTAGTCATTTATAAACTTACATAAAGATGGATAGCAGTAAATAATATATACCGTCAGTATAGTTATTTAATGTATGTACTAGTCAATTTAAAACATCTCTTACTGGGAAATAGCGAGTAATTAGCTTTACTTTACAGCTTGAAAATTTGTAGCTATAAGTTATTTAATTAACACAGAGGATCCCAGTGACATATAAATGACAACTATAAGCACACCAAATCACTTAAAGGCTAGTATATAAATTACCGCAAAACAGAGAAAAATATGAAACACTCCACGAATTCTAATAATTCACTCTGTACGAGAAATCTAGGATATCGAGCTAGTGAATTCAGCAAAATCTCTGCCTTCTGATAATGACTATTGGAGAGACGGGGTATATATCTAAAGATGCTGTTCTTTTCGCTTCTAAATGCGAAGTCACACCTACGTCCAGGGCCGGGCAAATTTGCCGTATGATTCCTGAATGAAGGGATATTTCTTCACCTCTGCCGCATCTCAAACTCTGTCTTGTCTCACATTCTCCCCGTTCCCTTCCTGAATAAAAGGATATTTCTTCACCTCTGCCGCATCTCAAACTCGTAAGTTAATTACCCTGAAAATGTAACACTCCAGTATACGTCTCAGGCTTATCGCCCCCTTGATTCTTCAAAGAAACTAGTTAACGCCTTACTGCTCACTTCGCTCTGTTTCACATAGTGCTTAATTGCCAGATGGCTCGCGTGTTAATTGCGATCGTGAATCAGGCGTTCGTGTAGCAAAAAATATAAAACCTAGATGGGGAGGGGCAAAAGTGGACGGTCAAATGCTGCACTATTTCCATATGTAACAGAGGGTACTTAACAGCTGACCATTATTGCCTCTGCTCTTCCACCATCTTGGTCTACCCTGTTCAACCTAAGATTTTGTTATAATTAGGGTATTTAATGTAATTTTATTTTTGTATTTAGATAACTGTTGCCTTTTGCAGTTGATGGTTTTAATGTATATTAGTATTTCTTCTTTTTAAGTCTTGTTTTTTGTTTGTTCGTTACTTCTTTGTCTTTCCTTGCACTATGAGTAGTCAATAATTTTGTTTTTCTTTAATGGTTTGTTAGTTTTTGTTGATTAGTTTCTATTTCTAGCATTCGGTGAACGTTTGTATTCAATCGCTGCACTGAGCTTAGCTTCAATGACAGGTGACATCACATCTGATGAAGCATCAAACTGGTCATTTGACTTCGTTGTTTTCTTTCCAAAGGTGGGAAGTGCAGTAATTTAAATGATGTTCCGCAGCTGCTCCCAGTTCTCTGTAACAGTATCACCATGCTGAGAACTACTGAGCACTTTCTTGAAGGACGCAGTAAATTGAGCGATCGTAACAGGGTCTGACATCTTGCTGGTACCAATGCGTGGTTTCCCTTCATGTCTGACACGATGTTGTTTTCTTGGTTGGGCTCTGATTTTGAGCAAACCAAGGAGTGATCTGTGTCACAGTCTGCACTATGGTACGAGCGCGTGGAGAGCACAGACCTGAGAAGTGGCCTTCTGACGAGAATCAGATCCAGTTGATGTCAGTGCTTGGATCGTGGGTGTCTCGATGACACCTTATGCTGGGGTTTTGTCTGAAAGTAGGTGTTGGTCATGCAGAGGTCATGATGGACACACAACTCCGAGAGCCGTTGTCCATTTTCATTCATCTTGCCAATACCAAACCTGCCCAGACATGAAGGCCATGAAACATTATCGGCACCCACTTTAGCGTTAAAGTCACCAAGGAGAACAAGCTTTTCTTGCCTAGGTGTGCTTTTGATGACTGCTGCTAGATTCTCATAGAACTCGTCTTTAGCTTCTGAGGCAGAGTACAGAGTAGGAACATACACACTGACAAGGGTGATGGGACCTGCGCTAGTTTGCAGGCAGAGCGTTAACAGGCGTTCTGATCAACTCTCACCTGGTTCAACCATTTTAGTTGGCGATTTTTTTACCGCAACACCTATTCCGTGTTCTCTAGTTTTATTAAGGTCTTTCTCTTGCCATTAAAATGTGTAGTCCTTCTCGCTCACCATTCCAGAGCCTAACAGGCGCGTTTCCTGAAGTGCAGCTATATCCACCTGAAGTCGTTTAAGCTCGTCATTGATTAGGGATATTTTCCTGACATCATTTATGTCCTGTAGGTTTTCGAATAGTCCAGTCAACATAGTCTGGACGCTTCAGCATCCCAATCTGAGAGTTTGTTTATTTCTATTACTTCTTGTTTTGTGGTAATTGCTTGGTGCAAAATTTTCTGTCCGCAGTTAGGGTTTGACCCTAATCATCATTCACCCAATGGGGAAAGCAGACAGTGGCGGGACAACACCTAATTGATTGGGAGCTGCCCACTTTAAGCGGGCGGTAGCTGTCCAGTGAGATCCTAGAACCTCCCCCACTGTCGGAAGTAGCCCCTGTCGCCATGCCCTACGTCAATTGGGCAAAATGCTTATAACCGGTAACTGCTACTTCCCGTGTTTTGCCGACACCTATAGGGTGGAGCTGGAGTGTCGTCTCCAGGGCGCGAGCTTGGGCACAGTTAAATGGAGATCAAGCTGTTTTCCATGCAGCAAGTTCCCCCTCTCCACGCAGCCGGTAGATCCAAAGGAACGGCAGTAGCCGATGCAGTTTGGTACCAGCCACGTCGCAGGAGTTGCCAGAATAATTTCGAATCAATATTAGACTGCCTTAGGGACTCCGACTCCGGATTTATCCTCGGGGTTTACTCCCGAAGCCAATTCCACAAATGGATATTCCCGCAAGGCAGCGGTGGTTTGAATTCAGAGTTTTACCTTCTCTTAGATAAGCTACCAACAAAGGATCACGAGCCCTATCTGCTGGTTTTAAGGAGCCAGTGGCTCGCCTTCGTCCTTTCTCCCGTCAGTGGAAACAGTTCCGCCGGGCTCAAATTGAGCCGCACATGAAGGCCGGGAGCTGGGCTTGGTTGTCAGAGGCTATTTGAGGCGCGTGCCTTAGAAGTATTTATCTGCAGTGAGAGCTTATCCTCACTACAAGTCCCGGCTATAACAACCTTCGGAACCTTTAAACGATGATGTTACCAACCCCCATACACAACCTTATATTAGTCGCCTGGTACGACATGCTTGAAGGAGCAGTAATCTTATTATCTGCCTCAGAAGAAACCCCCGGGAAACTACACGAGACAGATATACTAGATGTTTGATCAAAATTAGGCAAGCAGCACGATCTGTCTATCAATTTTTTTATTTGTGTATGTGGATGTGTGCGCGCGCGCGCTCTAAAAATATATGGCGTCTTCTAATATAACAAACATTGTGACCCAAAATTCTTGACAAATAAACGTATGTCCTGAAACAGACTTCTGTGGTTGAATTAGTACAACGTCACCTTAGTACCGCTTCATTCAATCTCCGTTTTTGGAGAGGTCATAAATCGATATAATATAGTTTAATCTTTCATTCAACACAATATCTTACAGTTAACAGCGTGGATCACCATGAAAATTTCATTTCAATGTAATATATCCTTCTTTTCAACTGGTAACTCAAAAACTTTGAACGCGTTTTTCTCAAAACAAACTGAGATGGAGATGGAATGAAGCAATACTAATGTGACGACAAGCTAAACCTATAAACTCACTTCAGTTTAGAGACGATTTAAAAAAAACAAAACAACAACAACAACAAAAATTAGGACACGCTAATCTTGTCAAGTCATAGACTAGCATTTTACCATGTATGTCGTAGGCAACGATTTGCATGAGCCTGTCGCGCGTGGTTGGCAACTTTTTCATGTAAAACAAATGGCAGTAAAAACCACTGTTGCCAGAGCACGTGAATGTTATGGCGGAGGCTTCTTGAATGTGAACCAGCTGCTATGGTGGATCCATGCTCCAATGGGAGCGAAAAGGGGAGTGATGAAGATAAAGATGATTTTACCATGTAACATGTCTTCTCGTATTTGTTGTCAAATGTTCTTTCTTATTGTTCGTATTAAAATTATCTCCCTTACACATATATGTTTTATCACTTTATACTAGATGTTTATCTTTATAATACTAGAAAAAGTGATTATTTCACTGTTTACAAAATGGCTAAACTTTTTATACTAGAAAAATTGAGATATTTTCCTTCACAATTTAAAAAAAAAAAAAAAAATCATTTTCATGCTAGAAAACTGTGGCTATTTCCCTTTTTGTAAAATTTTTAATTTTTTTTCTTCTAGAAAACGAGTTATTTTCCTTACACACATTTGTTTTATCATTTTTTATTATTATTTTAATACTAGAAACCAGGGCTATTTTTTATACTAGAAAACTTTAGTTATTTCCCTTCACATAATTTTGAGAATCATTTTATACTAGAAAACTGTGGGTATTTCCCTTTATGCAACATGTGTAACATTTTTATACTTGAAAACTGTGGGTATTTCCTGTTAAGGATAGATTTGGGTTAATATATGGTAGCATGACGCTAGCACATGTCCATTTTATTTGAGGAATTGTGTTCGCCTGTAGACAAACTACTTTTTGCACGAAGCGTTCACTCGTGGTGAGCGACAGTCACTAGTGACGTAGTTTCTCACATGGGCGTGGGTTCGAAGTGTTAATTATTTGGGCCTTTTGTATTCGTTCACTGGTTTGAGATGGACGTGATTTCTTCTAAGCTCCAGGATTTTTATCAATCAATCTATCAATACCCTTTAGCTCCCCAAGGAGCATAGGCCTTAAACAAACACATGCCAAGTCTTCCTGTCCTGTGCCATCCGCTCAAGTTTTTTCCATGTTTTCCTCATTATTTTCACCTATGTTTCCAGTTCTCGTCTCCATGTGTTTTTTGGTCTACCTCTGCCTCTCTTTCTCTGTCGATTCCAGAACAAAGATTGCCTTGTAATGCTTTCAACAGGTTTCCTCAATGTGTGTCCTATCCATCGTCAGCGTCTTCTTCTCAACTCTTGTTCCACTGGCACTTGTCTGGTTCTTGTCATCAATTCCACATTTGTGACTTTGTCATACCATTTCAGTCCTTCTATTCTACGCAAGCACCCGTTTATAAAAGTCTGTAGCTTTTTGGTTGTTGTTTTTGTTGTTCTCCGTGTCTCAGAGCCATACAATAGGACTGACTTCATATTTGAGTTGAAGATTCTTATTTTCGTGTTGGACATATGTTTCCCAGTGCAACGAAAGCTCCTCTTGCTTTTTATATTCCCATTTTGATATCACTGTCTGTCCCTCCAACTCTGTCTATATTACTTCCAAGATATGTGTAAGACTCCACATCCTCCAGTGGTGTTTCCTTAAGTTCAACTCTGCCATTGTCGTGAAATATTCTAAATCCACATATATAAATTAAAAGGAAAATGTAAAGCCTAACGCATAAATTCAATAACAGGGAAAGAAGAATGGTAAAGAACAGGGCTGTCACAATGACTGTACTCGAGATCCCCCTTTTTCTGCTTCGTCTGCATATTCTCACGCTTTCACGTTTACTAGTAAAGCCTACAGCAGCATACACGCGTTTCAACAAAACAATAAAACGTGTACTGTATTTCTTAGAAAACCTTGAGATAGACACACTGCGTAATGACCTAGATTAATATTCCATTAATTTCATTTTATACACTACGTTAACATAAACGAAAGGACAGATGGACTTAGGATAGAAAGAGAGAGGGCTGAACGGAGGAATGCCGGCAACACTAACACGCGTCTCGCGATATAAAATTAATGCCCCCCCCCCCCCCCCCAAGCGTAAGGCATGAAGCACTAACTTTTTTCAAATAGACAGTGATAAAAACACTACAAATACGAGGGTTAGGTTTTAAAAACCTGTTTAATGCTTATTAGTAAACATGACATTCCACTGTTTTATGTCTGAAATCCTGACATTAGTCTGACAGAACAGTCGAAAAGGCAGGACAGGTGGCGGTTCTAAAACAATTAAAAAAAAAAACACGACTATCCTAGAACACATAGTTTGAACGCAGCCACTTAGCTCCATTAAATTTACATATTTGGGTTCCTTAGGACTTGCTGACAAAGAATATGTTAAGTGTTACGCAAATAGTCTAGGAATTAACAATTATAGCCAAAAGAAAATAGTGAGGATGTCTGACAGCACCAAATCAGAATCGCACAGTGGCATGTTTTGAAACCACCATTTTACGGGAAATAGGCCACCATGTTAAATCCGATTTGAATGGCGGGAATGATATGCAAGGCTAAACACGATTAGTCGGACTGCAAATACTAATTTTGGTTGTTAGGGGAAACGTAGGAAGGGTAAATTTTTTCAAAAGCTTTGTAAACATGGCCCTATTGGCTAGACGCGTTGATATAGTCAATTAGGAGCGTCTGTTCAGTGCCACATTTTAAAATAAACTTACAAAGAAACAGTGCGTTGAGATCCAGCTCATATTTTTCTAAATAAAAGCCTGGGACAGAGGCAGATCGGAATTTGTGCCATAATTCATTGCCAGTCAACGTATTTGTTTATTGTTTCCATGAATTGTGGTAAGATTGACATATTTGATATCTTTTTGATGAAAATTGAATGTTAATTGATAATTTATGTCTGTATATGTGTGTGGTTCAGTAGCAAACATGAGGCAAAGCCTAGATACTGCTCCAACCTGAACAAAACTTGTCGGAGAGAAGTATATCTGCTTGGGATCGCCAAATAGTACACTGACACCTATCTTATTGACTAGAAGGAACTAATGCTGGAATTGCAGAGGCGTAGTAACCCTTAGGGAGAAGAATACTGGTGTAAATTGTTTCAGATGAAGCTAGCAGTTGGCCTACCGCTCTGAACTCAGTGTTTGTTATGTATTGTGTTCAGTGTGGAAATAGATTATAAATTAGTTCTGAAGTAGGAGGTACAACCTTCTTGTTTCAGGGACCGTGGTCCTAACTTATTGAAGCTGCACCTGGTCTGAGTTTTGCTGAATCCAGAGGCTGATAGCATACCCCTTGGTCCAGATAGCGACCAGTGAGAGGTCTCAAGAACACAGTGAAGCAAGCGAGCAGAGGAGACTGTTTCCTGTCGCCATCACAGAAGATAAGATTCTGTGGCCAGAGAAGCTCAATCCTATGTGCCCCCCCCCCCCCTCTAAAATTGACAGTATCTTAATTAAAGAGGGACAATAAATTGTTTCAAATGACAGGAACTGTGAACTTTTCCCCATACGATTTCCACCATAAGCAAACACTTGAAGTCATGATGACAAACAACAACCTAGCTTGAAAACGCCAGTATTACCTCATAGTACTACTTCACAACTTACACACATAGGATAATAATATTAAAATATGTCAATACAAAGATCATATCTTGAAATTGTGTACATACAACTTGTAATTACATTTGATTGTGATTCCTGGTTCACTGTGTAGTTGAATCAGGATATCTATTATTGAAAGGAATTAATACATATATTTTTAAACTTTAACACTTGACTCATTTAAGATAGTCTTATAGAGTGTTATATGTGTGTGAGTGTCACAGTGGTGTAAAGTGTTGTGGAATAAATTAAATTGTTTATCTGTCTGTTGTTGTTGTGACTTACACTTCATCATTATCATAACCCTAGACATTCAACGTAGTCATCACAATATTCCAGAATAATTCTGACTGAGGTATAAATGTGGTAGCAAGTAAGGTCATCTGTAATACACCACATTTATTAGATACAGATACCTTCACAGCTGATCTCAGTCAGTACACTAAGTCCCCTATAAATATTTATATCATCCCACTTTACCACATATATTGGGGTCTCGCTTCCGGGATATTGAACTTTCTCCTATTATATATATATTGGGAATAATAAAAATTTAAAAGGTATCCTTGGGTGAAAATAAATAAGGTTGAGCTCTCAGTGCCTGTGGTTGTCCTTAGATATTTAGTTAGAGATTGAGTTGTTTAGTTAGATATTGTTTACAATTGCCTGTTAGAATATGGCCGACCTGGCAAAATTTCGATCTGCTGCTATGCAGGCTGCAAAGAGTTAGGAATGGACGGGCAAGTTATGATTGCTTATGTCACCACTGAATGTGACAATTTTATTGAACGTGAAGAAAGAAAATTTGAAGCCGAAAGAAAGATAGAGGCTGAAAAAGAAATTAAGAGGTTGCAGATTGAGGCTGAGGCTAAGAGGTTGCAGATTGAGGCTGAGGCTAAGAAATTGGAGGCAGAAAGAGAAGAAAAAAAGGCAGAAAGGGAAGCCGAGGAAAGAAGACAGGCTGCAGAAAGGGAAGACAAGCGATTAGCTGCAGAAAGGGAAGCAGAAGATAAAAGATTACAAAGGGAACATGAGTTACGACTAAGGGAGTTTGAGTTTCAAGGCCATGCTCCTGAAAATGGTGCCAGTCCCTTTACCTCCGATGCTAATGCTAGTCAGGGAGCCTCAACCTCAGCTATGAATTTTCATTTAGATCATTTTGTTGAGAAAGACGATGATATTGAGAGCTATCTAAATAGATATGAACTATTAGCTACCACGTATGGGTTAGAGAGAGAAAGGTGGAGCTTAAAGTTATCTCAAGGGCTTCGTGGGGCAGCTTATGAAGTTTTTGCCAAAATGAGCAGAGGTGATCAAGAAAATTATGACATGCTAAAGCAGGCTCTTTTGTTAAGATATGAAAAGAATGGTGAATTTTATAGAAAAAAATTTAGGAATGCTAAACTACTGTCAGGGGAAACCTATCACCAGTTCTCTGCACGGTTAGAGACATACTTGGAGAAATGGACGTCTCTGGGGAAAACCCAAGATCTTAAGGAAATGATCCTTATAGAACAACTAAGAGAGTCCATGGCTCCAGACCTGAGAAAGTTTCTTATGGAACAAGGTGCAGAGAGGCTGGGTGAGTTACTAAATGTTGCAGAAAGGTATCAAGCAGCTCAGGCAGAGGTATCAAGTAATAAGAAGAGGCAGGTAGACAATTATCAGGCACCACCAAACTTTAATGAATTTGATCATAGAGATCAAAACAAAGGTAAGCACCAGTTTGATAGGCCACGTTATGATAATAAAAATAAAACCCCACAATTCAATGAAAGGAAATATGATAACAGGAAACCCTTCAGACAGGAAGGAAAATATTGTCAAATATGCAGGATGCATAATCATAATACTAGTGAATGTGGTAGGAAAGTTCCTCCATATCACGCGGCATGCATGATAACAGTGGACAAGGGGAAGAAGAAACTGACAGAGAATCATATAAATCTTCAACATCCCCCCATCTGTGAAGAAGTGACATGTAATGGGGTTAAGGTTAGGTGCCTTTACGATTCAGGTTTAGAATATGACTCAGTTGTGAGTGCAACCCTAGTGCACCCTGAACAGTATACCACAGAGAAAATGGAGATACAAGGGGCCGTAAAGGGAATATCCACCATGACACTTCCCGTAGCCGAGATCAATGTAGAGACAAGGTACGTGGGAGGAGTGATTAGAGCAGCCGTGTGTGACGACCCTAATTACCTGCTGGTGTTAGGAAGCAAATATGTTTTTCTAGGAAGCCCTGTAAAACCTGTGGTAATGGCCACGCTTCAGGTCAGGTCGACCCCTGGTAGAACGGAGGAGGAACCACCACTAGTTTATTCTCATAAGCAGATGAGAAAGGCCCAGGCAAAAGATAAAACATTAAAACCTTGCTTTGGTAAATTGCCAACAAGCCATGCACACCCTAAGAAAGGACAATTTTATTTGAAGGAAGGACTGCTCTTCAGGAAAGCTAGAGCAGGATCCAAAGAACAGGGACAGTTGGTATTACCAACCCCCTACAGGGAAAAAGTGATGGCACAAGCTCATGTTGTACCAGACGGTGGACACCAGAGAAATGGGACTACCCGTCAAAGGACATCAGAAAAATTCTACTGGCCCCAAGTAGCTGCTGATATTGCACAATTTGTGGGGGCCTGTGAAAAATGTAGCAAGGTACAGTCCCCAAGTTGGGAAAATCATAATCAGATGCCAGCCAAGCATTCTGAAACATATGGGCCTAACAATAACAAGGAAAATAACAATAATAAGGTTGACATAGAGGATAGGTATCCACCTTCCCCCCAACAGTGTTCACCAAAAATATTTAGATTCGCAACTCTGAGAAAGGCATCCAGAGAAAATAGAAACTCAGACCAGTCAACCCAGGAACAGTTTGAAGCCGCGTTTAGGGAGCTGGCTGACATTGACATTGAAGATGATCCGCCTAAGTTAAAACCGAAACAAATTGTTAACATAAGAACGGTGGGCAGTGGACGAGTGAGCAATTCGGAAAATGCTCACAGCGCTTCACAATATGGCTATTAACTTAGCCTTATAAGGGCACCGGTGACATTGGTAGTCACCCGACCCTACACCGTCCAAGGGAAAGTATTGTTCGGACCCTGGATGGAGATAACCCACGCATCTTATAGCAATGCTAAGGGCGAATTGATTTCTGATGCAGAAACTCATTTCCCCACATATTATCTTAATTCACCAGATTGTCGGTAGGCGGAACTATAGTTGGTGAATATGGCCTCCATTTAAGTGGCACATTATAGAACATTATAAATATATTATTAGAAGGGTGTTTCCACATTCCATCACGCCTGAGATCAGACCAATTGTTGGCTGTGAACATTTCGGAGGAGCAGAGTGTCTCCATTGTTGCCTTTTTGAATTGAGGATAGTCCGAGTGTTTATTAAGGCTGATGAGAAACTATTGGATCCACTACACAACTCAGATATCACCATATAGATCAACTCCTCATAAAGTACAATTTGAGGAACATCTAATCTTCTCTGGACCTGTCGTTGAGCAGACTTAGAGAAAAGAAATGGTGAATATTGATTGCTAAGCAGTAGTAAGACAAGCCGTAACACTTGCAGCTGTACAGTAACATAACTGAAATGGATTCTTGGATTGCAGAGGTCTGGGGCAGATTTCTGGAGTCGTGCCTACTTTGAATTGACCCACCTGCATTAATCCATGATCAAAATAAAATCAGAGAAACGTTGATGCAGATTTTCTAAGCCGCCATCCGTGCGATGAAAATCAAAGAAATTACCAGGCATAGAAATACATTTCTCTATGTGTATATAGAATTATAGACTGACATTTAACGTCTGTTTTAAGAGGGGAGAATTTGTCTAGAAACATTCTAAATCCACATATATAAATTAAAAGGAAAATGTAAAGCCTAACACATAAATTCAATAAAAGGGAAAGAAGAATGGTAAAGAACAGTGCTGTCACAATGACTGTACTCGAGATCCCCCTTTTTCTGCTTCGTCTGCATATTCTCACGCTTTCACGTTTACTAGTAAAGCCTACAGCAGCATACACGCGTTTCAACAAAACAATAAAACGTGTACTGTATTTCTTAGAAAACCTTGAGATAGACACACTGCGTAATGACCTAGATTAATATTCCATTAATTTCATTTTATACACTACGTTAACACAAACGAAAGGACAGATGGACTTAAGATAGAAAGAGAGAGGGCTGAACGGAGGAATGCCGGCAACACTAACACGCGTCTCGCGATATAAAATTAATGCCCCCTCCCCCCTCCCCCCCCCCCCCCCCAAGCGTAAGGCATGAAGCACTAACTTTTTTCAAATAGACAGTGATAAAAAACACTACAAATACGAGGGTTAGGTTTTAAAAACCTGTTTAATGCTTATTAGTAAACATGACATTCCACTGTTTTATGTCTGAAATCCTGACTTTAGTCTGACAGAAAAGTCGAAAAGGAAGGACAGGTGGCGGTTCTAAAACAATAAAAAATAAAAAAATACACGACTATCCTAGAATACATAGTTTGAACGCAGCAACTTAGCTCCATTAAATTTACATATTTGGTGTAGTGGTGTTGATGGTATTGTATGATGTTGATATTACTAAATGTAATTGTATGAGGCCAGCTGTGAAGGCTCCTGAGATAAAATGTAGTTGAGAATTGTCAGAAGGCCTTTCTTGCTACCACTACGACCTCACACTTAATTTTTTTTTTAATGAATGTGGCTACGTAAAGTGTCTAGGGTTATGATATGTAGTGTGGTGTAATAGGTTATAGATATACCCACAGATATTTAACAAGACTAATAATATTAACAAGTGTTAAAATACACTGAACTAACTCACGTGTGTAAAATTTTTTGATAAAATTATATTACATTTATTTTGTTCTGGATCAATTTTTTAGGTTGACCAGAACTTAAAAGATTTAGAGATTATGAAAGAAATGCATGGAATATTATATCATAAATGCAATAGTGTACATATATATGTACTATACTAGTTAGTTTTATTAAAATGTTCTAGTAGTCATCTACTTGGGAGGATATTTAATGTTTGTGCTGTTGGGGTGGCCTCATCACACCTGTCTATATTGACTACACATTGTCCAGAAAATGGTGGGAATTTTTATGAGGGTATTAGTAACTAAACGGGGTTGGTGAATGTCCAGCAGACCAGAGGCTCACTCATCTTGTCGTTGCAGCTCTGGTGCTGAAAACTGATGATCCCACCTCTCCGTGCTGGCGGGCAATAATGGTGGTCTCTGTCACAAGTACTGCACAGATACACTCGAGTAAGTCACCAACTGAATAGACACTGCTTGGTTGACAACAGAAACTCGCAGCTCTGCAATCAAAGTATGGGCCATGTGTCAAAATCTATTCTCTACCCACGTCTGGACACAACACTGACACAACAACCACATCATACAGACAGGTCAGATCTCTCTGACCAAACAGCACATTTACCATGGTGGTTTTACATCAGATAGATCCTCCCAGACTATAGGTTCTGAAAAATATTTATTAGTTGTCTGCCCTAAAAGAGGATAGGTAATATGTTTCATTATTCTCAACACTTGATCTGTCTTGCCTAACTCTGCTGGAGTTTATGTACATTGTTGGTCCCTAGACCCTGACTTGGGCGGGGGGTCTAGAGCAAATCCCTACTTGTTTGTAAGGCTAGATTTCGATATGGCAGTATCAAATCACTCGAACATGAAACAATATTCAAAATATATAAGGAAATAATTTCAATCTTACCAGATTATGAATAAATAACACAGAATTGCTAGCAAAACTCAGCTGAGCTGCTGGCTATAGTATGGCGTCCCTAAATTTATTACACTTTCTTTCATATGGAAATCACCACACTTTAAAATCTGTGTCTATCACTGAACAACTATTGAAGAATGGCCCCACTTTCGCGTCTGAGCGCTAATGATATGATTGTCTGTGGCCAATCACTGCCTAGGTTTATTTTAAATTTCAAATTTCCTCCACTAAAGTCATTTCAGTCATGCTTCAGTCAAGTATGGATGGTTATCTGTTAGTCTGTCCGTCTCTACTTGTGTTTCTACAAAATGTACTCGATTTTTGAACTAACCTTTCTCTCCCCTCCAAAATTTTGTCGTTAAAAGTTATTTTTAGACACAGCCACCACAAATATCCCTTCTCTTCCATACTACGTAGATTTGAACACCTGCGTTTCGAGGTCGTGTTTTTTTGTGCAATTAGCGACACTTTTAGATTCAATACAGTCTTGTCGATGATGTGAACAACACTGTCTTTTGTCATTATCTTCAATATTATCTATCCGTTTGTAAAATTAAGAACATATTAGTTCACTGCTCAGAATAGGCCATCCGGCCAGCTAATTTTTATATTCCTAACATTAATATTAAGAAAAAAGTACTTTTTAAATTTTGTAATATTCCAAACATCTGCGTTTTAGCCGCTGAATTCAAATCAAGGGCTTGGTATTGCAAAAGCGTCCAATAAATGACTGTGGCGTATTATATCTAAGGTCCCTTCTGTCGAGTTGCTTACTTTTTATGTCAACTTGGGAAACGTGACTTTTCTCCGTTTCCCCCCCAATTGCGTCTCCTTAGCCTTTCTAGTCTCACGCAATCTTTCCAGTCATATTTTTTTCCTTTTTGATCCGCCGTTCCCCTCCTGTCTAGCAAGTCAGTTATTATGGAGGATGATGACCCGCGGTCTAGGCGATCATGTACTATTCGCAGCCTACGCATTATGTTTTTTATCCTTAAATGTTATCTTTGGAGGGATTTTACCGTTGTATCTCTGTCAATTTCACTACACATCTCCCCACTTGAAAACATGCCTATGGCAAGTTCCAACACCAGCGATACACATAGGTAAAATTACTCCTCACGTCTGCCACTACTCTAATTTTGATCACAGGGGTGCCGACTGAGGAAATCTGCACCGACATTCAATTTGCCTGGGATATATTGGATACTGAACTGATAAGGTTGAAGCAATAAAGACCACCTCAGCAATCTTGCGTTTTCATGCTTAGCCTGAGACAAGAACACGAGAGGCTGATGGTCCGTCTCCACCACAAATGTCCTACCATACAGATAGATTTGAAACTTCTTTATTGCCCAGATTAACGCTAAACATTCTTTTTCGCTTGTGGAGTATCCTTGTTCCGCCTTATTCAATTTACGGCTTGCATAAGCGACTGGTTTCAGTTCCCCATCAGGTGAAGATGATCTTTGCAACAAAGCCCCTCCTAGTCCTACATTACTTGCATCGGTTCTTAAGACAAAGTCCTGTGTCAAATCAGGCAGTTTGAGAATAGGCTTGCTAGTGAGTTTTTCCTTTAACTCTTGGAACGCTAGTTCACATTGTGCAGTCCAAATAATTTTATCTGGAAGTCCCTTGCGAGTCAGATCAGTCAGAGGAGCACAAATAGCGTTAAAATTCTTGATGTATTTCTGATAAAATCCGCATAACGACACAAATGATCGCACGTCCTTTTTTGTTTGTGGCCTAGGTGCTCTCTGCAGTTTTTCCAAGTTCTTAGGATCAGGGGTCATATTACCCTGATATACAGTGTGCCCCAAGAATTCCAACTCTTTACATCCAATACAACATTTTGTTGGCCTAGCAGTCAAATTCGCCTCCCGAAGTCTATCAAACAACATCTCCAGAGCTTCAATGTGTTCTTCAAATGTCTCTGTGGCGACGAGAATATCATCCATGAAATTCGAGATACATGGGTTATTCAGGGGATCCAACAATTTTCGCATCATCCTTGAAAACACACTCGGAGCATTTTTCAGTCCGAATGGTAGCATATTGAATTCATAATGTCCATCCGAAGTGCTAAAAGCCAAATAAGGTCTCACTTCAGGCTTCACTGGGATCTGGTAATAGCCTTTACTAAGATCCACCTTTGAAAAGTATTTTGCCTTGTTCAGTCTGGCAAATAACTGTTTTGTGTCTGGTAATGGATCCACTTGTCCTTCTGTGACAGCATTCAGTTTCCTGTAATCTATGCACAGTCTGTGTTCCCCAGACGGTTTTCTCAACAAAACGACACTAGAACTAAAAGATGATTCACTGTGCGAAATAATCCCCTCCTTCAACAAATACTCTATTTCTTCCTTCAATGCCTTCTCCTTCGCGAACGGAATAGAATAGGCTCTCATACAGATTGGGTTTGAGTCTACCAGTTTCATGTCATACTGTAGCAAATTTGTATGGCCTGGTTTATCTGTTAATACATCTGTATGTTCCTCCAGAACCTTTTGAACTCTCTCCCTCTGGTTTTTAGTCAGGTGCTTACTGACTTTTACCTGTGCTGCTGTTTCACAAGGATGTAATGGGTATTCATGTGAGGTGAGTGGTTCTTTTTGCATCTGGGTTGCAATAGCCAAGGTCAATAAGGGGGTGCTTTCCTGGAGTGGTCTGTCCAGATACTTCTTTAACAGGTTTACATGATAAACTTTTTCCTTCCCCTTTTTGTCAATTTTATAGTTTGTTCTAGACACCTTCTCTAAAACCGTATATGGACCTTGCCAACCAATTTGTAATTTATTCTGGCTTCCGGGTAGTAGAAGCAGCACCTTCTCTCCGACTGCCAGTTCCCTGTCCTTTGCCTTCCTATTAAAATATGCTGCATGTTTCTTCCTGGCTTGTTTCAAATTATCATTTGCCAGTTTCCATCCAGCTTTCAAACGAGTGGTCAGTTCGTTCACATATTGATACGATGAGGTAACAGTCTCTTCCGCCTTCTCATCTGTCCAGGTCCTTAATAAAGCTACATCTGGATCTTTAATTTATCATACGTATTTTTCATGGAACCCGTCTGGTCCCGTCCATTAGAAGCTTTATAATGAGGACTTTTCTTCCTAGAATCATCACTCACAAATCGACCACTACCAATTTTTTTCTGGGGTTTGTCTCCCCACTTTAGATTGCTTATGAGAGATCTTCGCTCTCTTGTCTGTTCCTCCAGTTTATATAATCCTGACCGAGGGATTGTCAGATTATTCTGGGTTAAATTTCTTCTTTGTACTTGTCGCATAGTGGCCATGTTAATCCATTCAAGTGACGACTGGGTGTGAAAAGGGGGCTCCCATTCCACTTTGTCTACCTGAGTATAATTAGTTTTCCTTTCAGGCCTAAAGTTGCCCCGTGGCGTTTCTAGGTCCTGCACATATTTTCCCTTTGTGGGTGTTCCCTCATGAAATATGCCACATGCTTCTACAAAGTTTTCAACATCGACATTTACGTTGGGCCAATAGTATTTTCGAGCAATCTTTTGGCAGATGGTACCGACTTTCTCATGGTCACCATCTTTTCCAACATGTAAGCTCCTTATTAAGTTTGCCCTATATATCTTGGGAAGAACTAACTGTCCGTGACCAGTGGATCTAGTTCCTGTCTTCCTGTATAATAGTTTGTTCTTCATGAAATATTCCCCCTTGCTCGGAGGTGTGTGGCATTTGGGCAATTTTTTAAAACAGGGCTTGAGTGTCCTATCCTCAGCCTGCGCCTTCCTCATCTCCTCTGGATGAGCATTTATAGGTTCACCTTCTTCCTCCTTCTTCTGTGACCTGGTCTGCACTGTCGCCATGATCACAGGTTTCTCGGGGTTCCCCAAGAAGACGTATCTACACCCCAATATCAGAGGGTAGATTGGGTCATCTATCACTGCTGCTCTGATTTCTCCTTCCACATAGCGAGTTTTCACCGTTATCCTTGCGATGGGAAGTGTCATGAGTGGTATGTCCTTAGTCGCCCCTTGTATTTCCACTGTTTCTGTGGTATACTGACTTGGGTCCACTAGGCTAGACTTCACAACTGAATCATAATCCAAACCTGTATCATAAAGGCACCTTATGGTGACCCCATTACAAATAACATCCTCACAAACTGGGGGGTGATAAGGTTCCTGTTGTCCCTTAGGATTAACCTTTAATCTTTGCGTCCCCGACTTCATTGCAGCAATGTTTGAAGGTTTCCTTCTACAAAATTCGGTGTTATGGTTATCCTTCTTGCACCATTTACACCATCTTTTTCCTTGGTTCAACGGTTTTCTTTCATTGAACTTTTGGTCATTGAACTGTGAGTTTCTGTCGCGATAGTCATTTCTTGGCCGCTCAAAATTTGTCCTACCTTTATTTCCCTGCTCTCTATTATCAAATTTATTAAATTGCTGTGGAGCTTTAAAATTGTCTATGTGCTTCTTCTTAGCACCACTTACCTCTGCCTGGGCTGCCTGATACCTCTCAGCAACATTTAAAATTTCCCCCAACTTCTCTGCACCTTGTTCCATGAGAAATTTTCTCATGTCTGGAGCCATGGACTCTCTCAATTGCTCAATCATGATCATTTCTTTAAGATCTTGGGTCTTCCCCAGAGCCGTCCATTTCTCCAAATAGGTTTCTAGTCTAGCAGAGAATTGGTGGTATGTCTCCCCAGACAACAGTTTAGCATTTCTAAATTTCTTACGATAAAATTCACCATTCTTCTCGTACCTTAATAACAAAGCCTGCTTTAACATGTCATAATTGTCTTGGTCTTCCCTGTTCATTTTGGCAAATACTTCATAAGAAGTACCCCTCAATCCCTGTGATAGCTTTAAACTCCACCTCTCTCTCTCTAACCCATATGTAGTAGCTAATAACTCAAAACGTCCTAGGTACCCCTCTATGTCATCGTCTTTTTCAACAAAATGGTCTAAATGAAACCCCATAGCTGAGTTTGAGGCTCCCAGACTGGGCGTAGCATCTGAGGCAAAAGGGCTGGCACCATTTTCAGGAGCCGGGCCTGGTAATTCCAGCTCCCTTAGTCGTAATTCGTGCTCCCTCTGCAACCTTCTATCTTCTGCCTCCCTTTCGGCAGTCAACCTTTTTTCTTCTGCCTCCCTTTGCTGTCGTTTTTCTTCTGCCTCCCTTTGCTGTCGTTTTTCTTCTGCCTCCCTTTGCTATCGTTTTTCTTCTGCCTCAATCTGCAGCCTCTTAGTCTCAGCCTCTATCTTCTTCTCTTCAACCAACCTGTCAGACTCCAATTTTCTTTCAGCCTCTTTTTCTAATCTCCTTTCTTCCCGTTCAATATATTTATCACATTCAGCCGTTACGTATTGAATTAAAATTTGACCATCCATTCCCATCTCCTTCGCGGTGAGCACAGCAGCTGATCTAAATTTTGCCAGCTCCGCCATACTTTTGAGACAATATAATAATATACACGCTAAATCTCTAACCAGTAAATACACTAAGTACTTCTTATGACTATAGTCTAACTAATTCTAACTAACCAGTTAACTAATTAATTATTACTGGCTGTGAAGATTCACCAACTTTTATCTGCAGGGACACTTTTAATGTTAAAGGGAATTTTACAATTTATTTCCCTACTTTTATTTCTCCCACCAGGAGATCCTAATATTACTGTTGGGCTAATTATCCCTGGACAAGACCCCAATTTATGTAGTGGTGTTGATGGTATTGTATGATGTTGATATTACTAAATGTAATTGTATGAGGCCAGCTGTGAAGGCTCCTGAGATAAAATGTAGTTGAGAATTGTCAGAAGGCCTTTCTTGCTACCACTACGACCTCACACTTAATTTTTTTTTTAATGAATGTGGCTACGTAAAGTGTCTAGGGTTATGATATGTAGTGTGGTGTAATAGGTTATAGATATACCCACAGATATTTAACAAGACTAATAATATTAACAAGTGTTAAAATACACTGAACTAACTCACGTGTGTAAAATTTTTTGATAAAATTATATTACATTTATTTTGTTCTGGATCAATTTTTTTAGGTTGACCAGAACTTAAAAGATTTAGAGATTATGAAAGAAATGCATGGAATATTATATCATAAATGCAATAGTGTACATATATATGTACTATACTAGTTAGTTTTATTAAAATGTTCTAGTAGTCATCTACTTGGGAGGATATTTAATGTTTGTGCTGTTGGGGTGGCCTCATCACACCTGTCTATATTGACTACACATTGTCCAGAAAATGGTGGGAATTTTTATGAGGGTATTAGTAACTAAACGGGGTTGGTGAATGTCCAGCAGACCAGAGGCTCACTCATCTTGTCGTTGCAGCTCTGGTGCTGAAAACTGATGATCCCACCTCTCCGTGCTGGCGGGCAATAATGGTGGTCTCTGTCACAAGTACTGCACAGATACACTCGAGTAAGTCACCAACTGAATAGACACTGCTTGGTTGACAACAGAAACTCGCAGCTCTGCAATCAAAGTATGGGCCATGTGTCAAAATCTATTCTCTACCCACGTCTGGACACAACACTGACACAACAACCACATCATACAGACAGGTCAGATCTCTCTGACCAAACAGCACATTTACCATGGTGGTTTTACATCAGATAGATCCTCCCAGACTATAGGTTCTGAAAAATATTTATTAGTTGTCTGCCCTAAAAGAGGATAGGTAATATGTTTCATTATTCTCAACACTTGATCTGTCTTGCCTAACTCTGGCTGGAGTTTATGTACATTGTTGGTCCCTAGACCCTGACTTGGGCGGGGGGTCTAGAGCAAATCCCTACTTGTTTGTAAGGCTAGATTTCGATATGGCAGTATCAAATCACTCGAACATGAAACAATATTCAAAATATATAAGGAAATAATTTCAATCTTACCAGATTATGAATAAATAACACAGAATTGCTAGCAAAACTCAGCTGAGCTGCTGGCTATAGTATGGCGTCCCTAAATTTATTACACTTTCTTTCATATGGAAATCACCACACTTTAAAATCTGTGTCTATCACTGAACAACTATTGAAGAATGGCCCCACTTTCGCGTCTGAGCGCTAATGATATGATTGTCTGTGGCCAATCACTGCCTAGGTTTATTTTAAATTTCAAATTTCCTCCACTAAAGTCATTTCAGTCATGCTTCAGTCAAGTATGGATGGTTATCTGTTAGTCTGTCCGTCTCTACTTGTGTTTCTACAAAATGTACTCGATTTTTGAACCAACCTTTCTCTCCCCTCCAAAATTTTGTCGTTAAAAGTTATTTTTAGACACAGCCACCACAAATATCCCTTCTCTTCCATACTACGTAGATTTGAACACCTGCGTTTCGAGGTCGTGTTTTTTTGTGCAATTAGCGACACTTTTAGATTCAATACAGTCTTGTCGATGATGTGAACAACACTGTCTTTTGTCATTATCTTCAATATTATCTATCCGTTTGTAAAATTAAGAACATATTAGTTCACTGCTCAGAATAGGCCATCCGGCCAGCTAATTTTTATATTCCTAACATTAATATTAAGAAAAAAGTACTTTTTAAATTTTGTAATATTCCAAACATCTGCGTTTTAGCCGCTGAATTCAAATCAAGGGCTTGGTATTGCAAAAGCGTCCAATAAATGACTGTGGCGTATTATATCTAAGGTCCCTTCTGTCGAGTTGCTTACTTTTTATGTCAACTTGGGAAACGTGACTTTTCTCCGTTTCCCCCCCAATTGCGTCTCCTTAGCCTTTCTAGTCTCACGCAATCTTTCCAGTCATATTTTTTTCCTTTTTGATCCGCCGTTCCCCTCCTGTCTAGCAAGTCAGTTATTATGGAGGATGATGACCCGCGGTCTAGGCGATCATGTACTATTCGCAGCCTACGCATTATGTTTTTATCCTTAAATGTTATCTTTGGAGGGATTTTACCGTTGTATCTCTGTCAATTTCACTACATTTGGGTTCATTAGGACTTGCTGACAAAGAATATGTTAAGTGTTACGCAAATAGTCTAGGAATTAACAATTATAGCCAAAAGAAAATAGTGAGGATGTCTGACAGCACCAAATCAGAATCGCACAGTGGCATGTTTTGAAACCACCATTTTACGGGAAATAGGCCACCATGTTAAATCCGATTTGATTGGCGGGAATGATATGTAAGGCTAAACACGATTAGTCGGACTGCAAATACTAATTTTGGTTGTTAGGGGAAAAACACTACAAATACGAGGGTTAGGTTTTAAAAACCTGTTTAATGCTTATTAGTAAACATGACATTCCACTGTTTTATGTCTGAAATCCTGACTTTAGTCTGACAGAAAAGTCGAAAAGGAAGGACAGGTGGCGGTTCTAAAACAATAAAAAATAAAAAAATACACGACTATCCTAGAATACATAGTTTGAACGCAGCAACTTAGCTCCATTAAATTTACATATTTGGGTTCCTTAGGACTTGCTGACAAAGAATATGTTAAGTGTTACGCAAATAGTCTAGGAATTAACAAATTATAGCCAAAAGAAAATAGTGAGGATGTCTGACAGCACCAAATCAGAATCGCACAGTGGCATGTTTTGAAACCACCATTTTACGGGAAATAGGCCACCATGTTAAATCCGATTTGATTGGCGGGAATGATATGTAAGGCTAAACACGATTAGTCGGACTGCAAATACTAATTTTGGTTGTTAGGGGAAACGTAGGAAGGGTAAATTTTTTCAAAAGCTTTGTAAACATGGCTCTATTGGCTAGACCCGTTGATATAGTCAATTAGGAGCGTCTGTTCAGTGCCACATTTTAAAATAAACTTACAAAGAAACAGTGCGTTGAGATCCAGCTCATATTTTTCTAAATAAAAGCCTGGGACAGAGGCAGATCGGAATTTGTGCCATAATTCATTGCCAGTCAACGTATTTGTTTATTATTTCCATGAATTGTGGTAAGATTGACATATTTGATATCTTTTTGATGAAAATTGAATGTGAATTGATAATTTATGTCTGTATATGTGTGTGGTTCAGTAGCAAACATGAGGCAAAGCCTAGATACTGCTCCAACCTGAACAAAACTTGTCGGAGAGAAGTATATCTGCTTGGGATCGCCAAATAGTACACTGACACATATCTTATTGACTAGAAGGAACTAATGCTGGAATTGCAGAGGCGTAGTAACCCTTAGGGAGAAGAATACTGGTGTAAATTGTTTCAGATGAAGCTAGCAGTTGGCCTACCGCTCTGAACTCAGTGTTTGTTATGTATTGTGTTCAGTGTGGAAATAGATTATAAATTAGTTCTGAAGTAGGAGGTACAACCTTCTTGTTTCAGGGACCGTGGTTCTAACTTATTGAAGCAGCACCTGGTCTGAGTTTTGCTGAATCCAGAGGCTGATAGCATACCCCTTGGTCCAGATAGCGACCAGTGAGAGGTCTCAAGAACACAGTGAAGCAAGCGAGCAGAGGAGACTGTTTCCTGTCGCCATCACAGAAGATAAGATTCTGTGGCCAGAGAAGCTCAATCCTATGTCCCCCCCCCCTCTCTAAAATTGACAGTATCTTAATTAAAGAGGGACAATAAATTGTTTCAAATGACAGGAACTGTGAACTTTTCCCAATACCATTTCCACCATAAGCAAACACTTGAAGTCATGATGACAAACAACAACCTAGCTTGAAAACGCCAGTATTACCTCATAGTACTACTTCACAACTTACACACATAGGATAATAATATTAAAATATGTCAATACAAAGATCATATCTTGAAATTGTGTACATACAACTTGTAATTACATTTGATTGTGATTCCTGGTTCACTGTGTAGTTGAATCAGGATATCTATTATTGAAAGGAATTAATACATATATTTTTAAACTTTAACACTTGACTCATTTAAGATAGTCTTATAGAGTGTTATATGTGTGTGAGTGTCACAGTGGTGTAAAGTGTTGTGGAATAAATTAAATTGTTTATCTGTCTGTTGTTTTTGTGACTTACACTTCATCATTATCATAACCCTAGACATTCAACGTAGTCATCACAATATTCCAGAATAATTCTGACTGAGGTATAAATGTGGTAGCAAGTAAGGTCATCTGTAATACACCACACTTATTAGATACAGATACCTTCACAGCTGATCTCAGTCAGTACACTAAGTCCCCTATAAATATTTATATAATCCCACTTTACCACAGCCATCACTTCCTGCATCCATTCTCACAATCTTTGTCTTTTCCTTGTGTATTTTCAGGCCCACCTGCCGTGACCTCTCATCGAGAATTTTCATTTTCTCTTGCATCTGACTATGGTTATGTGACAGAAGTTCCAAGTCATCTGCAAAATCCAGATCATCAAGCTGTTTAGTTAGAATCCACTGGATTCCATTTCTGTTGTGTGATGTCGATATTTTCACAACCCAATCCATTGCTAGTTAGAAAAGAAATGGAGACAAGAGGCATCCCTGTCTCACTCCCGCTCTAATCCTAAACGGTTCTGTAAGTTGTCCTTCATGAAGAACTCTACAGGTCATGTCTTCACAGGTCCTCATTATTAAGTCAATGATCTCCATGGGAACTCCACAGTGCCCCATCAACCTCCAAAGCGATTCTCTGTCCACACTGTCAAATGCCCTTTCACAGTCCACGAATCCGATGTACAGCGGTGAACTCCATTCCAGACTTTGTTCAACTATTATTCTCAATGTGGTTATCTGGTCTGTACACGCTCTATTTTGTCGAAAGCCTGCCCGTTCATCCCTCAGCTGCCCGGCCATGGACTCTCTCAATCTCCCCAGGATGATTCTGTCCAATACCTTTCCTGGCACTGACAGTAACACCATTCCTCCACAATTTGTGCACTCTTGTTAGTTTCCCTTCTTAGGCAACTTGACCAGATAACCTTCCTTCCATTCTGCTGGTATTTCCTCTCTCTCCCAGACTTTGCCAAGTAGTTTGTATAATATCTCTGTAGAGGTATCAATATCTGTTTTGATGGCCTCTGCTGCAATGCAATCTGGACCAGCTGCTTTTCCATCTTTCAGAAGCTTTATGGCTTTCTTTATTTCTTCTCTACTTGGTCGCTCACAGCTGACCTGCAGCTCCTCTTCTGCTGGCTGGATGTTTGGGGGAATTAGTTGGAGATGGTCTATTGAGAAGTTCCTCAAAATGTTCTGTCCATCTCTTCATTGGTTCTTGTATATTACTAAGCAATTTTCCATTCTTATCTTTTATGAGGCCATTTGCTTGCTTATATCTCCCCGTTAGCTTCTTTGTGTTGTTGCACAGGTCCCTCATATTTCCTTTTGCTGCAGCTTCCTCTGCTTCCCTTGCCAAATCATCAATATATTTCATCTTGTCTCTTTTGATGTTTCTTCTTACTTCTTTGTCTGCCTCTATGTACACTTCGTGAGCCTTGGCTTTGGAGCTTTTGGTTTTGCTTCTGTTTAAATCTGCTTTCTTGTTTTTCCTGTCTTCTATCTTACTAATGTTTTCTGTTGTTATCCATGCTTTGTGCTGATGTTCTCTTTTTCTCAGTACTTCTTCACATGTCTCGTTCCATATATTTTTTACTTGTTGCCAGTGGTCTTCCGTATCTGTTTCATCTTCCAGCTGTTGGAGTACTTGGTATTTGTTGGATACTGTGACTGAAAATTTTTCTCTTATTTCCTGATTTCTTAGATATCCCACATTTTACTGTTGTCTATAGCTAAATGCTGTTGTAAATTTCTTGAGTTTTATTTTGATTTAGCCAACAGAAAATGGTGGTCTGACACAACATCTGCTCCTCTACATACTTTCACATCATGCAATGATGACCTAAACTTCTTGCTTATGCATATGTGTTCAATCTGATTCTCAGTTCTGTGGTCTGGTGATATCCATGTTGCTTTATGTATTCTTTTATGTGGAAATATGCTTCCACCTATAGTTGATTTGAAGCACAGAAGTTAGCTAATATTTCCCCATTCTCGTTCATCATACCTAATCCCTGCTTTCCCATGATTTCTTCAAAGCCAGTGTTGTCTGTTCCTATTTTCGCATTTAGGTCCACCATCAAAATTGTGATGTCCTTTCTTTTCTTATTGTCCAAGACACTTTGTAGTATGGTGTAAAAGTCTTCTTTCACAGATTCTTCTTTATCGTTTGTTGGTGCATAACACTGAATGATGTTTATATTTATTTTCTTTTTGGCTGATTTAAACCTTGCTGTTATAATTCGGGGTCCCATTGCTTCCCATTCTACAAGTGCCTTCTGTGCTTCCTTGGACAGCATTAGAGCCACCCCTTCACTGTGGTGGGCTCTTTCCTCCTCATGTCCTGAGGACAACACCATTTCTCCTGTGATCAATCTCCTCTTCTCTATGCCTTTCCACCGTGTCTCGCAGAGACCCGGGATATCAATCCTGTAATTTGTCATTCATGCTGCTACCTGTGCAGTTTTCCCTTGTTCACACAGAGTGCGAACATTCCAAGTGCCAATCCTGGAGATTTTCCTAGACGAAATAAGGTTAGTCGGCATTCCAGACTCCTTTCGGCTTTCTCTAGGTTGCTTCATGCGCCTCCTTTCCAGAGGACCTTCTTCTGTCTTGGGCGGCTGAGTTGATTTATATTCTTTATTTGACTTGTCCATATTTGTTACGTTTTTGTGGTAAAATGTTTTTTTACGGGATGGGGTAACCAGCCCCATGCCCAACTCTCCTTAGTCGCTTTTTACGACATGCCTGGTAGGGTACAGTGTTACTATTCTTTGCTCCCCTTTCGGGCCCCGGTAACACACGGGTGCATGATTTTTATGGAGAGTGTTTTTTTTCTAACTGGGGCATTAAATGTATTTTTCAAAGGCCGCCACCTTGTTAAGAACGTTCCAGATGGGGAAGGAAACTTATTGAGAAGTCTTACACAACCCCTTTTGACATTTGCGTAACGAGTATCTCGAAGATATTGAGGTCACTGAGTTTAGGTCACAATCATCAGTTTTTCCGCCACATTACTTGGGTACCGGGAATATTGCCCTACCTACTAGTACACGGCCAGGATTGATAAAAGATTTATGGATATCTCTATATATATTTACTCTACTATTAATTATGGAGATTAAGAAGGCCTATTGATTGAGGCTCGTTATTGACTGACGTAACTGGTTATCGCATTTACATGTTTTCCTGCCATATACTATGCCATGTATATATCTTGATGGATGTCTCCTTGTGATGAACGTACAATAAATGTCAACCATGTTTTCCCGTGGACCTGTTCACCTGCCGGCTTTTGTTGTATATGCTGACCATAATGTCCTGTATGAAAACCTGCAATCATTCGCGTATCCTGCATGATCCTCTATATTTATTCCAGACGTAACACCCTATAATGGTGCGCTAGTATGGCTTTGGATCGACATTTTCATTAGGACATGGGTTTATAATTCACGACAGCAATTATACCTTCGTACTTCACAAATCTACTGTTGCCATTTAATAGGTATATTCGATCGTCATCCCTGTTCAGCGTGTTATTTTTAAAAAACCACCTCGTGAATCCTGTTATTACCAGCGGGTCCAGCTGTATAACGAACGCTGCCATTGCGCATTTCCAATGTTCCAGTTTCTTACACGAACCTACGCCGTAACGTCCAAGATTACAATTTCAAGCTCTACGGTTGCCAAGTTTATTTCGTGTTTCCAGTCTACATCACAACGTTTGTAAGATTATTTCAAGTTTCAAGCCTATGCCACGGCGATGTCAAGTTACTTTGTGCCAAGTCAACACAACGTCTCAAGGTCTACACAGTTCATGATGCCCATAGTGTTCCATCTGACTGCGACCGGGTACTTGTTTACATTTTCATCCGTGCTTCACTGTTATTGACGGACAGTGTTGTTCCAGTGTTGACGCCTTTTTCGGACTTGCATCTGATCGGATTGCGATATGATAAGTGCCTGTTTATTACACTCTTGTACCTCTGCCGTGGTGTAAGCCTTTTTGATATCTGTGTTATTCGGTTTTTTTTGTTTCTATGTCTTTGTACAGATCTGTTGTTAGCGACACATGTCATTGTAAAATGACCGCACAGCAGGTGTTTCTGTAGGTTTTGGTTACATTTCTCAAGCAGTGAAATTTCAGGTCCGAGTTTACTCGCCGACGTTTGGTTCACTGCCTGTTTGGTGTGACCTAGATTGTTTAGGTGTGCTGCTGCGTCCTTCTAGTTGTCAGTTCTTGTTGTGTGTTGGTGTTTTTTTTTCTTCTTCTTAGTTGGCAACCATTCTGTTCGTAATGCTAGTCTAACCTTCTATCACTTGTTTACATTTATATATATTGTTACAGGTTCTGTCCTTTTTTTTAAGCAGTAAGTCTGTTATATTTGTGGTTTTCTCCTTAGTTTCCCATTTGCATTCTTTTTCGTTTACTTGCTGCTGTTATTACATTGTCTTGGTCACTTGTACTTGTCTTCTTGTTTAGTTCCATCAATTATGTTCTTGGACATTATAATTTTTTTTCTCTCACCAGTGTTTTGTTTTCTTCATGATACATTCTGATATTATTTGTCAATAATATTGATAATCTATTTGCATTGATAGTATTGCAAAGCACAAAGCCAGTGGCTTGATATAGACGGACTACGTGATATACATTTATTACATAAAATAGGATATTGATAGTAAGATACTGAAGAAGTAAGTAATGGAGTATCAGGAATTTGTTATTATGGGCAAGGAGTGTGGTTACAAGGCGAAGGAATTAATGGAATTTGCCAAAGCGGAGTTCAGTTCCAAAGAGAATCAAGAAGCCCTAGAGGATAAGAGAAAAAGAGACGCACGGTCTGAGGAGCGAGAGCTCAGAAAAGCAGAGCTACTTGCGGAAGAGAACAAAAGGATTGCAAAACCGCAATTAGAAGAAAAAAATTATAAAGACAATTAGAGGAGAAAAAGCTGCAACAAGCTGCTGAAGCAGCAAAGCTTGCACATGAAAAAGAATTAGAAGGAAAAAAAATTTGCACATGAAGAAAAAATGGCGACTTTACGTATTGAAGAACAAAGAGGGCAACATCAGAGTAGACAAAATGATAACTCTGAACTTAGAGGTTCCTCTAGCAACCACAATAGCGGTTCTGCTAGATTTCGTTTGCCTGTGTTTAAGCCAAATATATACGATATTTCGTCCTTTTTGCAACGTTATGAAAATATTTGTGAAG
The DNA here is from genome assembly GCA_024509875.1 of Oreohelix idahoensis. Lineage (NCBI taxonomy): Eukaryota > Metazoa > Mollusca > Gastropoda > Stylommatophora > Oreohelicidae > Oreohelix > Oreohelix idahoensis. The sequence goes on from JAMPIV010002955.1 coordinate 173,039, forward strand.
ATAATAATCTTGATAGGCCTCATCGGTGTACAAGATTGATGGATTTCATGACTGGTGAATCTTTAACGGCTCTGTGCCAATTGGACGGGCCGAATAGACACAATTATGATGCTGCTAGAACATTATTATTAAAACTTCATCAGTTAGACGCTGAAGGTTATCGTATGAAGTTCAAACATATGATTCCAGAAACTGATAAATAATTTACACATTTTGTAGCTGCAACTCGACTAACATTTAATAGATGGATACAACTTTCTGGCATTGAAGAGAATTATGAGGGCCTTAAGGACTTATTATTGCGAGACAAGGTCTTGTCTTCTGTGAGCAGACAACTGCGAGAATATCTACAGGAAAGGAAGCCTTCGAGTTTGAGTTCAATGGAGGAATTGTGGAGGCAGTATTGTAATGCATATCCGGGAGTTTGTGTCAGTAACACCACCATTAAGGAGGCTTTACCTGTTGCCGCAGCTACAACTTGGAACCATAACAATTATAGACAATGATCCTGCAATGTTGATGGGAATTTCAAACCAAGCAAATTCAATAACTCACGACCATACAGAGGTAGACAACCATGTAGAAACCAGTCACCCCAAAACGGAGGTAATTTCCAACAAAACTCAGGAGAGAGAAGGAATGATAATTTTGGTAACTATAATAAGAATTGGAATAACTTGGGACCAAATAACCAAAATTTCTCACATCGAAAATAGGTCACAAGACTATAGAAATTAAGGAAACAACAATAGGAACCAAAGAAATAATGACAGGAGTCAAAATAACTTTTTTTACGATCAGAGACATAGATCTCGCTCTAGAAATACTGCATATTCGAACTACCATGCCAACTCAGCACACACTGCTGCTACATCTGAGAGCGCGCAGGACAACAATGTTGTTAATCATTCAGCTTCATGTTGTTCGTTTGACTTTGATACTGCTTCACAGTGTTCAGATTGCCAAACTCTATTCCAGCCTAAATTGACTTCCTTGTTAAAATGTGGTCATTCACTACCAGCATTTACTGCTTCATCAGCACATGACGGCACAGGGCACTTCAGCTTCATAGAGGCTTATTGAATGTCACTCAGGTTACGGTACTCCGTGATTCTGGTTGCACGTCTGTCGGAGTGAGAAAGTCATTAGTACATCCGTCTCATGCAACGGGTGACTTTGATAAATGTGTAACTTTTGGCGGGACAGTTGAATTTTATCCCACAGCCGTGGTGGATATTCACTCACCATTTTTTACAGGCAAGGTTAAAGTGTGTTTGTTAAGGAGCCCAAAAGCGGATGTCACACTTGGCCGGATACACGACAGCAATGATTGCTCACCCGAGGAAGTTGATCAGTTGGAAACGTCAAAATTTATCAACTGCTGCTGCAGTTACTACACGTGCCCAGGCCAAGGCACCAAAGGAAAATGATGATACTGATCCTGGAACTCAGGGCGATTTTCACGTGCACTCTGATATAGACAAACAGTCCTTTATCAAACTTCAAAGAGAAGATAACTCTTTGAAGAAATTTTTAGATTAGTCAGAGATAATGATGATTTTGATGGTAATTTGTCACCCAAACAGTGGTACACACTTAAAAATGATGTATTGGTTAAGAATTTAAAGATTCATCTTTAGTCAGACAGGTGATGGTTCCACAAAAACTTCGTACGTACATTCTACAACATGCACACAATTTTCGCTGTGCTGGCCATATGGGCTACTCTAGGACGCGTTCCAGAGTTTTGTCCTCTTTCTTTTGGCCGGGAATTTCCAGAGACGCCTCCACATATTGTCGCTCTTGCGTTATTTGTCAAGAGGTGAAATCAAGAGGAGCCTATCACATGGCCCCGATTCAGGCGTGTGATATACCTGTACGCCATTTTGAGAAAATGGTCGTTGATATTATCGGTTCTTTGCCTGTTATGTCCGCTAGAGGACACAGGTATGTGCTCACATGTATTGACATGGGCACTCGATGGCCCGAGGCCATACCTCTTGATTTTTTTTCTAGACTTGGTTTTCCTCGAAAACTTCTTTCTGATCGAGGTACCCAATTTGTATCTGACACTATGACTGCTGTTATGAAACGCCTCAATATCGACAGGTCTCTCAGTAGTGTTTACCATGCGATGAGCAATGGCATGGTAGAACGTCTAAATCGGACGTTAAAGCAGTTATTTGGGAAGGTTACGGTGAAATATCCTCAAGATTGGGACAGGGTTTTACCCGCCATGCTGTTCGCGTACCGTGAGGTAGCGAATGAACAGACCGGTTTCTCGCCTTTTGAGCTTGTGTTTGGAGCTCAACCTCGAGGTCCCATGTCACTTATTAAGGACTTACTCATAGACTCAGAGATGACTCATTACACCCATTCATCGTATGAATACGTCGTTAACCTCTGGCGTAACATTATAGATGCCTGCCAACTGGCTACAGCTTCTTCCGAGGCTGCTAAAGCAAGATCACACCAGTTCCAAAATCGTAACAGACGATTACGTCAACTATTACCTGGCGACGAAGCTTTTGTGTTACTTCCAAAGAAAGAAAATAGACTTTTAATTGCTTGGAATGGTCCCTACAAAGTGTTGTCACGCATTTCTGATGTTGACTACATCTTAGATATAAAAGGGAAAAGGAAGACCTTTCACATAAACATGCTCAAAGAATTCCACACTAGACCGGTACAAGTACAAGCCATCTTTCATGCAGTTGATGGGCACCCCAGGCCTGCTACTCACTACTCTGCGCTATCAGTAAATCAGGAGGAAGAATCTTCTTTTCCGGATGTTTCCATGAACTTACCTGTCTTTAGGAATTATAGAACCCTCCAACGCCCCTTACTCATCCCATATGGTCATCGTTCGTAAGAAAGACAATAATATCAGATTGTGTGTAGATTATCGGAAGCTGAGTAATATCACAGTCTTCGATCCTCTACTTGAAAATCTTTTATCTCGTCTCGCCAAGGCTCTTTTCTTTACTAAAATTGACCTTACCAAGGGATACTGGCAAGTTCCCTTGACTGACAGAGCTACACCACTCACTGCCTTTACTACACAACGGGGTCTATATCAGTGGAATGTGATGCTTTTCAGAGTTATGTACGCCCCTGCTACGTTTGTTCGTATGATGAGAAAAATTATCCCTCATCGGTCCGATATAATCACCTACATAGATGACATCTGTCTATTCAGTTCCACTTGGGAGGAACACTTCTTAGGTTTACATTCACTTCTGGACACTTTACGTCTCCATCACCTAACAGCCAAGCCTACTAAGATCTTTATTGCCTTTGAGGAAATTTCATTCTTGGGACATAAGGTGGGTCACGGTTGTCTTCAGACCGTGCCACAGAATGTTTCCAAAATTCTAAAACTGTCCGTGCCTACTACTAAGAAGAAGTTCGTGGTCTTCTCGGCTTAATTCAGTATTACAGCAGATTTATACCCAACTTGTCTTCCGTCACTGCAGACCTCTCTGCCTTGCTAAAAAAAGGTTTACCTAACTGATAAAGTTGATATTTAGTTGGATATAATATATGTTGATAAAGTACACCAGAACACTCCTAGGCGGGAAGACAGGCGTCTATCATCATCAGTTGACAAGATCCCTATGGTGTTGCCTGCCCCACTGTAGTGTATGGAATGTCAACTTGACCTACGCAGTGTTGTGTAGACATGGATGGAGTGGATAATGTGCGAATGATGATAAGGGTTCGTGTTGTTGACAAATGTTCTCTTCTCACACTCATGTATGACCGGAAGTCATCGACACCAACGACTGTGTACCTTTTCTAAAGTTTAATTGGACGTACACACTCGACAGCACAGATAGTGACAAATCACAGGTTGCCATAATACATCATAGTACAGTGGACAAATGGTCTTGCAATGTTACATGGGCACTCATGTAGAATAATGGTATAATGGACTGTCAATAGCCAAGCACTCAGTATCGCCCATACATATATCATCTGACGTCACTGACTGAGCACGTCAGCTTGTAAACAATATTTCAGATGACTTCTAAACCTAATCTCGTTTAGCAACGATTCTTCAACATAATGTTCAGCACATATTTTTCCATATAATAATATTGAACCGCTAACAATGGGTTCTCATGTGTAGCAGTGATCTCTGGACTGATCAAGCGATAATACGGGCATCCCTTTTCTCTTCTTGAAAGTCCTACATGTTTTGGTTCCAAGATGGCTCCACTCGTGAACTGTCACTCACGTTTGAATACAGATAATGAATCTGTTCTAAAGTTAGTCATTCATACAACATTTCGTTGCTCTGTAGATTTGGTCATGAACAATAGACTGCATTCTACAGAATATAGTGCTGCTAGGAATCGAAGTCGTTTTTCATCGAGTCAAATATATTCTCTTAAACATTCAAATCGTAATTATCGACAATGGTGGCTTCGATCGAGAGTTCATAAGAGTATCTTTGATTACCTTGGTAGAGGGAATATGAAACTGCCATTCCTTGGCAAGATGAATAAACACTGGGGTAAAGCATACACGATAGGTCTAGACGACTATCACTTTCCCCAAAACCACTGAGATCACTTTTTCAAGGCATCAAGCCGACATAGCAAAACACACACAGTCCCTATCAGGACGAAGCCAAATCACCCCACTCAAGCCACACATCCGCCGAATAGCCTTTGACCTCTCTAGAGACAACAGAACATATAGTTCGACTTAGATATGTAAAGATATACAGATATAAGACAGACTTGTCCTACTCAGACAAACAATACACATAAATTCAGGCCATAGATATTCTGAAGCAAGAACAATCTATTATTACCCAAACAACGAATAAATCGCAGTAAAATGTATTTATCCGCGGAGTTCAAGGGAAGTAACTCAATAATGACTTTCCCTTAAGCACTAAAAAATTACCTATGTATAATATTGTAAGATATCAAAGACTGCACGTAACAGTCTTACCACACCTCCCGGGAAAAAAAAAAATGGAACATTTTTTTTTTTTTTTTTTGAAATACATCTAGGAGCAACGTACAATAGGCTCACAACGCATGAATAATGCGCAGATGAAAATATCAGGAATACCTATAACGCCTAATATGAGGCTAAGTCGACTTATGGAGCGACTGGTGAGAATGTGTCTCATAAACTGAGAAATTATTTCTCTACAAGTATATTTTTCCAGGAAGGTGTCATCAAAGTATAATACAATTCTGGCAATTACACAATGCCTAAAAAATTCATATCATCACTACGTATTAGATATCTTAAATTTATGATTTATGAAGTAAAAATCATCAAAGCACAGCGGTGAATAAACATACATGAACCGCTATGTAGTGATACAATCATTATATTATTAAATTACAAATGTGTATCTATCATGATATAGAAAAGGAACTACTATAGAACTAGACATATCAAGAAGTCTAAGCCCTAATAGTTATGTGGAATCATGTGGGCATCTTGACAGAATGTCTGCCATCACATTATCTGATCCCCGAATAGCTCGCACAGAGAAATGAAAAGGTTGAAGAGCAATTGCATATCGAGTAGACCTCGAGCTCTTCAAATTCTTACTCTGTATAGCAGTAAGAGCTTTTTGGTCTGTTTCTACTATGAAATGTGCGCCTAGAAGGAATCTCTGTAGTTTGAGGATCGACCAAACCATAGCTAATAGCTCACGGTCTAAAACCGAATAATTCCTTTCTGCCGCATTAAGTTTTCTGGAAATATACATTACAGGATGCAGAGTTCCAGAGTACTCTTGCATTAGTGCCGCTCCAATCCCAGTGGATGAAGCGTCACTACGAAGAACGAATGTCTTATCTTTAGTGGGTAGCACTAAAATAGGTGGTGTTGAAAACAGTGTTTTAATCTTATCCAGAGAGCATTGGCATTCCTGAGACCAGTGGACCACATTAGGCGAACCTTTCTTTAGAAGTGTTGAGAGAGGTGCCATGATAGAGGATAGATTCTGAATGAATCTGCCATAAAATTGAATAAGACCTAACAGACTTCTCACCTGTTTTTTTAGTCTTAGGGATTGAGATGTTAAGTATCTTACTAGTATTATGGTCCTCTGTCTTTAGGAAACCATGACCAACTCGGTGGCCTAGGAAAGAAATTTCGCTAAAACCAATATAGGCTTTAGAAGGTTTCGCTGTCAGGTTGTGCTCACGCAAAGTAGACAGCAATTCATCTAACCCTGAATAGTGATCTTCCCAAGTATCGCTGAAAAGACAGATGTCGTCTAGATATGCAATGACATCTGACCGATAAGATAGGATTCGGCGCATCATGCGTACGAACGTAGCTGGTGCGTTCATAAGACCGAAAGGCATAAAATTCCATTGGAACAAACCTCTAGGTGTTGAAAAAGCCGTGAGAGGTTTGGCGCGTTCAGATAAAGGAACTTGCCAATATCCCTTAGACAAATCAAGTTTAGTGAAAAAATGAGATTTGGAGAGTCGAGTAAGTAGCTCTTCCAGTAAAGGCATAGGTTCGGCATCGAACTTCGTTACTTGATTCAATTTTCGATAGTCAACGCAAAGACGTATGTTATTGTCTTTTTTACGCACAATAACCATCGGCGAAGAATACGCAGAGGTGGATGGTTCGATTATTTTCAAATCTATCATCACATCCAACTCTTTCTCGACCTGTGCTTGGAAATGTATAGGTATAGGATAAGGTCTAACCCTAATAGGAGTATGGTCAGTTAGCACAATGTCATGTTGAATGACATTAGTTTGTCCAGGGATGTCAGTGAGTACATCCTGAAATGTTTGCAACATAGTTGAAACTTGTCGCTGTTCTCCTAGAGACAAATCAGGAGAGACAGTAACGTTCTTCCATGATTCACTGGAATGAAGTGGGATCATTGGAAGAGGAAGATTTACATCTGAAAAACTTGTTTCCTCATCCTGTATCACGGACAGTGATGAGTAATGACCATGTGGTACTGGAGAATTGTCCGTTGCTTGGAAAATGGGTTGCAAATAATCCGGACGTTCATGGAATTCAGTAAGCATATTGATGTGGAAGGTTTTATGCTTCCCATCAATATCGACAATATAGTCGACATCGGAAATTTTCGATATTATATCGTACGGACCTTTCCAAGAAATAAGTAATCTGTTTTCCCTACAAGGTAGTAATACAAATGCTTTGTCACCAGGACAAAGTTGTCGTAAGCATCTCTTCTTATTGGCAAATTGCCTTGCCTTCTGTTTCGCAAATTCAGAAGAAGAAGTTGCTAATTTGCATGCTTCGATAATCTTTTGTCTCAACGCGATGACATATTCGTAGGATGACTTTGTGTCATCGTCAATATTGTCAGATGTTATGAGATCGTGAAGCAACGACATAGGGCCACGCGGACGCGCGCCAAAGACGAGTTCAAAGGGAGAAAATCCCGTATGTTCATTGGGTACCTCTCTGTAAGCGAAGAGGGCCGCAGGTAAAACTCTGTCCCAGTCTTGAGGATGATCCTCAGTTATCTTCCCCATACTGGCCACCAGTTGATAAAGTTGATATTTAGTTGGATATAATATATGTTGATAAAGTACACCAGAACACTCCTAGGCGGGAAGACAGGCGTCTATCATCATCAGTTGACAAGATCCCTATGGTGTTGCCTGCCCCACTGTAGTGTATGGAATGTCAACTTGACCTACGCAGTGTTGTGTAGACATGGATGGAGTGGATAATGTGCGAATGATGATAAGGGTTCGTGTTGTTGACAAATGTTCTCTTCTCACACTCATGTATGACCGGAAGTCATCGACACCAACGACTGTGTACCTTTTCTAAAGTTTAATTGGACGTACACACTCGACAGCACAGATAGTGACAAATCACAGGTTGCCATAATACATCATAGTACAGTGGACAAATGGTCTTGCAATGTTACATGGGCACTCATGTAGAATAATGGTATAATGGACTGTCAATAGCCAAGCACTCAGTATCGCCCATACATATATCATCTGACGTCACTGACTGAGCACGTCAGCTTGTAAACAATATTTCAGATGACTTCTAAACCTAATCTCGTTTAGCAACGATTCTTCAACATAATGTTCAGCACATATTTTTCCATATAATAATATTGAACCGCTAACAATGGGTTCTCATGTGTAGCAGTGATCTCTGGACTGATCAAGCGATAATACGGGCATCCCTTTTCTCTTCTTGAAAGTCCTACATGTTTTGGTTCCAAGATGGCTCCACTCGTGAACTGTCACTCACGTTTGAATACAGATAATGAATCTGTTCTAAAGTTAGTCATTCATACAACATTTCGTTGCTCTGTAGATTTGGTCATGAACAATAGACTGCATTCTACAGAATATAGTGCTGCTAGGAATCGAAGTCGTTTTTCATCGAGTCAAATATATTCTCTTAAACATTCAAATCGTAATTATCGACAATGGTGGCTTCGATCGAGAGTTCATAAGAGTATCTTTGATTACCTTGGTAGAGGGAATATGAAACTGCCATTCCTTGGCAAGATGAATAAACACTGGGGTAAAGCATACACGATAGGTCTAGACGACTATCACTTTCCCCAAAACCACTGAGATCACTTTTTCAAGGCATCAAGCCGACATAGCAAAACACACACACAGTCCCCTATCAGGACGAAGCCAAATCACCCCACTCAAGCCACACATCCGCCGAATAGCCTTTGACCTCTCTAGAGACAACAGAACATATAGTTCGACTTAGATATGTAAAGATATACAGATATAAGACAGACTTGTCCTACTCAGACAAACAATACACATAAATTCAGGCCATAGATATTCTGAAGCAAGAACAATCTATTATTACCCAAACAACGAATAAATCGCAGTAAAATGTATTTATCCGCGGAGTTCAAGGGAAGTAACTCAATAATGACTTTCCCTTAAGCACTAAAAAATTACCTATGTATAATATTGTAAGATATCAAAGACTGCACGTAACACTAACCACGTGCACTGGACACCAGAGTGCCAGGCTGCATTAAATTTTATTCAAAAATTTTTTTCTGCGCCATCTATTTTGAGGTTACCAGATACAAATCTGACTTATTATCTCCGCACAGATGTTAGTTCAAAAGGTATCGGCGCATCACTGATGCAAGAGTTCGAGGGAAGATTGCATTTTTTTCCATTCTGTGAGTTACTATTCTAGAATACACGTTCGCTTTAATTAAGATGGCTATATTAACGCTAGAAATCTAGTCCTGACACGGATAGTTTGGAGTATAATTAAATTATTGCAATGTTGGTTTGGAGATTACTTGTCTTGCTACAACGTACACAGGGTACTTAGAGCAGAATAGTTAAGTAATGGATATTCATACTTACTTAAGCTGCATTAATGTCATCTCGCATTGGTTAATATCTTATTTGATTCATGTCATGTGTAAATTGCGTTTAAGCTTAATTTTAGAATTGTTGACAGCATTGTTAGTTGGAGATATAACCTTCTAATTTTTTTTTAAAATTATTCATGCATTTTTGAATTTTTGATTTGGTTTTTTTTTAAATATATCTCATACCATTTTCATATATGCATGCTTTTTTTATGTGTTTATTGTTAACTCAGTGACCGTACATTTATGTATTCTTTTGTTACATCATGGAAGATCAACTGTATATGACTTGTTACTTATTGACATACGACTGCTTATGACTGATAACAAATTAATAATAACTTAATGATAAGTTACATTATATGTAGACTGACTGCGACTAAGTTATTTTCGATGTGGCTCAATATTTGTGATATGATCAATTTTGGCCCTATTTCCGGATAGGAAATATTTGAATTGAAAAAAAAAAAAAAAATTGTTTTTTTTTTTACACCGCGACGGAGTTAGATGTTAAGGATAGATTAAGGTTAATATGTTGTAGCATGTTACTACACGCTAGCACATGTCCATTTTATTTAAGGAATTGTGTTCGCCTGTAGACAAACTACTTTTTGCACGAAGCGTTCTCTCGTGGTGAGCGACAGTCACTAGTGGCGTAGTTTGTCACATGTCATGGGTTCGAAGTGTTAATTATTCGTTCACTGGTTTGAGGTGGACGTCATTTCTTCTAAGCTCCAGGATTTTTATGGAGAGTGTGTTTTTTTCTAACTGGGGCATTAAATGTATTTTTCAAAGGCCGCCACCTTGTTAAGAACGTTCCAGATGGGGAAGGAAACTTGTTGAGAAGTCTTGCCCAACCCCTTTTGACATTTTCGTAAGGAGTATCTCAAAGATATTGAGGTAACAGAGTTTAGGTCGCCATCATCAGTTTTTCCGCCACATTACTTGGGTACCGGGAATATTGCCCTACCTACTAGTACACGGCCAGGATTGATAAAAGAGTTAAGGATATCTCTATATTTATTTACTCTACTATTAACAATGGAAATTAAGAAGGCCTATTGATTGAGGCTCGTTATTGACTGATGTAACTGGTTATCGCATTTACATGTTTTCCTGCCATATACTATGCCATGGATATATTTTGATGGATGTCTCCTTGTGATGAACGTACAATAAATGTCAACCAAGTCAGCTATAGAACAACATTTATTGATTTTACTTTGATCCACTGATGGTCAACTATAGAACAACATTTATTAACTAACGTACCTGTAATTATAAGAAATATTGAACACAAAGGAAATGTTAGGTATACACTGTACTTCAAAAACATATTTAAAATATTATTGGATTTTAATCTCTGCTACTTCCGTCGCTTGTGGCTACAGTTGTCACGGCGGAGCTGTCTTCATCATCAGACGACGGTTAGCAGAAGATTTCGTAGGTGTTGAAACAGTTTTTCTGGCTCCAGATGTAAAATCTACGGCTACTTGGTGAATGTGGGCAGAAGATATTGGAGACTAAAAAAAAAAAAAAAAAAAAAAAAAAAAAAGGAAACAATCGACATTGCTTTACTTTCCCACCTTATTTTGTTCTTCAAGAAGCACCTTGTAGCAATTAAAATCTTATTCTATGTTATGGATTACCATCGAACTGCATTTCATTTTAAGGTCTTGCTTCAGTATGCTAATAATGACAATGCTTCTTGGCTATTCCACCACCCTGAATGAACTTGGTGAGCATATGAAAATTATATTTCTGCCTCCAATGGAATTTAGCGCACAGCGTAAGATCGAATTGTTTTAAGTGTATGACGGGCTTATGGCATAAAATATGCGTTATATCGAAAAAGCGCTAATGGAACATCGTAAACCGGGGTATTGATGTTCCAGAAAACTGAAGCCTGTATTTTTTTAATACTTCGTTCCAGTAGGAATTTTCTTGGCACGTCCGACTTAAACATAAGAAACAATCGAAGCAGCTTTTCGGGAAAACATGGAAATGGCTCGCATTGAACTGTACGTTGAGTGAAAGCTACATTGCACTCCCTTTAAAAGAACACGCATGTTATTCAATCTCTTCGTGATGCATTGATCAGTGTATTAGACACATTAGTATAAACTCTTCGGGAAAAAACGAAAACGGCGAGTATTGCACTGTACTTTGAGTGAAAGATACCTTGAACACCTATTAGACTTATCCCACAAGAAGTCATTAATCTGTTTTATTTTTATATTTTTACCCGTCAAAAAATGACGGAGAATTTGAATAATTTAGTGTCATTATAAAAGAGCAACCTAATTCCTTTTATGTGCTTTTTTTTTTTTTTAATTTTAACATTTTGTTAAAACTAAAGATGGAATTCTGATTTTTTCTTTTTAATTTTTTTTTTTTTTTTGGTTTAAGTTCATCACAGGCAGTAATTAAGGTGGATGAGATTTTTATTCGACGATATCCGCTTTCCTGTCATTTTGAGACGTCTTTAGTGTCCTCTGATTTTCGTTAAAAGAAAAACATAATTATTGGAAAATTTGAATTTGGCTGGCATCTTAATATTTAAATAGGGGTTTTCATCATTTGAAATGCTAGTGAGAGGCGAGGTTTACAATCAAATGGGCCCTGCGTGGTTTTGAACTTAGCTCTTTCTTGTCATTATGCTGGGTGTCACTGGAGCATTGTTTTAATGGTGCTGGGTCTCTGTAGATTCTTGACTTTCCTTCACAAGTCAGGAGTCGAGTGGCATCTGGGATCACGTTAGTTTTAAGCTTAGCTCTCACAAATATGCCGCTTCGGAATGTCATCTAGAACCTCTCTCAGGATTAGTGTACAGAAATGACTACCAGAAACAATGAAGAGATCACAGATAACATCTCCTGTAAATCCTTGTCTCCTGATGTAGAAATCAAGGAGACTGCCCATTTCCTCCACGTTCCATCTTAGTCTAACATTTCCCGGTGAGCCCAACATTGAATGAACAAAGAAATATGAGGGCGCCGAGATAGATGAAAGTATGTTTTAAGAGAGTGAGAGAGCATGACAAAATCAGAATATAATATACAAACATTCGGTCAATGCAGTTTTGACATATAAAAATGTATACATATCATCATCATCATCATCATCATCAACAACAATTCCTCTGTCTGCTCCCTATGCAGTATGGAGCCACCTCTGAATTCGTCCATTGTTAGGAAACCTGCACGACGCAATCACCAGCTCTTATAGTGGTGGTTAACGTGGCCGTTTATTTTACATGATGAGGTTGCCGGCCTCATGAACAACTTTACATACATAAACATATTTTTTATACATGTTAAAATTAGATATAAGACTTACCTAATTCTTAAAGGGTTGCCAACTCCGCACAGAATGCTGATAGCATTTAGTGGATTAGACCCAGTCTTCTCCAGTTTGAACTACTGAGAATTGTTTAGCTATAAAACCCTAGTTCTATTACCTTGGTGAAGATTTCGTACACTGTGTGTATACTCTCCGAAGTTTAGTTCTTTAGTTTGGAACAGATTATTCCTAGTTGTAATACTTTTTATCCTTGAAATCTTTTATATCACAACTGTGGAGTCTCCTTTCTGCGTTTTTTAGAAGAAAGTGCTCGGTCCTCTATCATGCTAGTTCTTATACACAAATTTTTAACCCACTCAGAATTTCTTGGATGATATTTGCGAAGTGTAGGTATTTGGTTATAGCAATTATTGAGAGAGGGGTGCGCTAATTGCGTCACTAGTCCTATGCATTGGGCCGCATAATCGATTGCATCACCCGTTTCCGGTCATGCATCTGATTTGTTTTTGCAATATTTCTCCATCCCATCTCTCCACTCATCTCTCCACTCATCTCTCCATCCCATCTCTCCACTCATCTCTCCACTCATCTCTCCACTCATCTCTCCACTCATCTCTCCACTCATCTCTCCCTATGGCCGGAAATCTGATAAGTGGATTTTAGGGTAGGTCATACAAATTAACACGTTGTCTCGCAACGATGCGACCGTTTCGCCCCACTTTTAATTCCATATTTATTATATGGACGTCGGTGAGCGAATTAAATGTCCTTAATCTATTGATTTCGAATCAGGTGGGCGACCAATTTCTTAATTAATCGATAACGAGCCTGGTTCCAATCCAGTCCTCAGTCCTTCAGAGATTGTCCAATATTGTTTTCCCAGCGGACTCTGGGTCGGCCTGGATCCCTGGCTCTTAGTTTCCCATACTTGTCGTGGTAGCCGATCTTCTCCCATTTTGCATAATAATAATAATAACAACAGTATTTTAGAAAACCAGAAAACTATCTAATACTTAATAAACAAAAACATACAAGCCATGGAAAAAAAATACACATTAAAAAAAAAAACAAGTCAAACCCACTATTAATTAATCATAAGGTAATGTCAAACAAAAAAGTAAATACAAGATGTAAACAAACAACAAATTATACTGTAAATTGTCGTCACCAACGGCAATAAATTGAAAATGACAATATGTATTTGAATATATCACAAAAATGAAAATAAAAGTACACTAAATACGCTATTATAACCGACAATTCGGTTGAACAGGGTGCACCAAGATGGTGGATGAGAGGAGGTCAATGAAGATTATTTGATGTTAGTCCGCTTTCCTCCTATTTCTGTTTTTAAAAAAACACAAAAAAAAACTAACCTATTCTTCAGCCTCAGATTCCAAACATTTGCACAGAGCATGTCCTGAATAGGTGCCTGTGCCAGCACTAAAGTTCACAGCAGTGTTAAAACAAAACATTATTAATTATAATAATGTCATAGTTATTCTATACAGCAGCAGCGCATGTACTCGTATTTATCTTATCTCACTCTCATATCTCACTCATTTGTTTTCAGTTTCTGTTCCTATCGCGTTTGTTTTGCCCTGAGGAAGGCATAACCGACCGATATGTTTTCAATTAGTCTCTTGTCATGTTTGACATTTGTTCTAATATTGGTGTTTTGACATCATTGCAAATATTGTTATCTTAACGTGAACATTTTTACTGCTTTTGTTATTAATACCGTTTATTATTTTTATCACAGGTGCGTCTTACTACCACCATCACTGTCACTACTACCACCACCAATATTACTACTAGCACCACCAATATTACTACTACCACCACCAGTATTACTACTACTACCACCAGTATTACTACTACGACCACAACGACTACTAACACCACCGCTGTTTCTACTACCACCACCAATATTATTAACATCATCGCCACTTCTCAAACACCACCACTATTACTAACGCTATAAATAACATCACCATCACTACTACCGCCGCTACTAATACTACCACCACTACTACTACTACCACTGCAACCGTTACCACCACTAATACTACGATGAACACTACTACTGCTACTACACCTACCACGACTACCCCCACTAATACTACCACTACTACCACCCAGAGCCGGATTAACGTAGGAGCAAAAGTAGCATATGCTACGGGCCCCGCGCTTTTAGGGGCCCCGCGCCAATAAATATGTACATAATTTTTTGGTCATCTTCTAATATGAGCGTTAAACCAATGGTCTTATGATTTATGCCATCTTTAGCGCCTTTTCATTTTCAAAAGAGATTGAACAATCTCACACTAATGAGCATTGGACATAAACTTCTGCGTGAAATTGATATATCCTATATCATCAACAAATTTGCTCATGCTAAATGTAGAAACATTAATATTTAAACAATAATGTTGACTGTGTTGTTACTTTTGATAATGATAATTACTATGCAAATTAAAAATGTATGTGTTCAAATATATTTGTGTTGTTTTACTGTTTTTTTTTAAATATAGGGACCCTTTTTTAACATATGCTACAGGCCCCGTACTAGCTTAATCCGGCCCTGCTACCACCGACACTACTACCATCACTAATACTTTTAACACCACTTTTACTACAACTACCAAAACCACTACTGATACCACCTTTATTGCTGCTTCTACTACTACTACTATTACCACTTCACCCACCACTACTACCACCATTAATATTACCACAAACACTACTACTACTTCACCTACCACTACTACTCCAACTAATACTACCATTACTACTATCAACGACACTACTACCACCACCACTACTACTAACACCACTTTTACTACAGCGACCTCCACCACTAATGCTACTACTACTCCCACTATTACCACTTCTCCCACCATTAATACCACCACTAATACCAATACTACTACCACCACCACTACTACGATTACCATTACTATTACCACTATTACTACTTTCACCATCACTAATATCACTATCACCACTACTACCGCCACCACTACTGCTACCACCCCTATTACTACTACTACCGCCACCACTACTGCTACTACTACTACTACCACTATACTACTTCCAGCACTACTAATACCACCACCACTACTACTACCATGACTACTACTTTCATCACTACTTCTACCATCACTACTACTACCACTGCAACTACCACTATCACTGCTACACTCCCCACCACTACCATCGTCACTACTACCACCACTATTAAGACTTCCACAGCCATTTCTACCACCACCACTACTTCCAGCACCACCCCTATTTCCATCACCATAAATACCACCACCACTACTTCCACCACCACCACTACTTCAACCGCCACTATTTCCATCACCATAAATACCACCACTACTACTTCCATCACCACAACTACTTCCATCACCACAACTGCCGCTACCAGTACTATCACTACCACTACTACCACCACCACTACTTCTAACACCACATCTATCACCACCACTACTTCCACCACTACTACTACTACCTCTACTAACACCACCACTACTACCACCTCTATTACCACCACCACCACTACCACAACCACCATCACTATTACCACAACCACTATTACCACTACCTCTACTACCACCATCACTACTACCACTACCTCTACTACCAACACAACCACTACTACTACCACCATCACTACTACCACTACCTCTACTACCAACACAACCACTACTACTACCACCATCACTACTACCACCACAACCACTACTACTACCACCACTACTACTACTACCACTACTTCCACCACCACCACTACTACCACCACCTCTATACCACAACCACTACTGCTACCACCACAACTACTACCATCTACACTACTATCACTGCTACCACCACTATTACTTCTCCCATCACCAGTTTTGCCATTTTTAACCCCCCCCTCCCCCACCCTCGTCACAACCCCCTTTCCCCCTTATGTGACGTCACAAATCTCTTAAACTCTTTACCCCCGCCCCTCTTTTGAAAGAAGTAATGTTTAATTCTGGGCTTTGTAGCCAAGTCCGGAGCTGGATCGCGGAGCAGTGGAGCAGCATGTTTGTGACTGGAGCTGGAGCGGAGCAGTGGAGCAGCATGTTTGTGACTGGAGCTGGAGCAGTGGAGCAGCATGTTTGTGACTGGAGCTGGAGCAGTGGCGCAGCATGTTTGTGACTGGAGCTGGAGCGAAGCAGAAGCACAGAAAACCTTGCCTGCTTCAGTTTTATTTATTTTCTTTTTCAATCCAAAATGAATGATATTATGATAAACGTTTACAAAAAAATAATAATTTAATAGGTGTGTTTTATTCGAAACCTGAATTACTTCTTTTTTTCAATTTTAGTCATTACATTTTCGGGGTTTATTGAAGAGTCACAGAAGACTGGCAAAAAAGCCTTATAGTACCAATCTGGAACAACAGGGTAATAAAAGGGAATATGACATATACATAGGTATATCACTACGACGACACACATAAAAATTATACGCAATATATACTTGAGCATAGAATAAGTCACATCGTTGAACCACAGTTGAATGGCGTCCAATTTTTTATTGCCCATGACTCACATCTATGCGACAAGACTGGGACATAGGTGGAGCAGTATACAGCCATCTTCGTTTTCTTGCCAACTTCTCTTTTGCAGAGGAATCCTCGATTTATGGCTTGAAAAAGTCTCCCAGCCGCTGCTCTTATTACGTTTTTTGTTTATTATTTTTTTGTAGGCCACACCAAGAAACATTTGGTTGTTGTAATAGAAGTTATACAAGGTAAGTTTAGCCCTGGCATCACCACAAAATTCAAAACTACATTCATTTAAAAAAAAAAAAGTCTTATTTGGCGAAGCGCACCGATCAACCTATACACAGGGTCCATCAATTATACTAGAGCGATGGAAAGGCATTTGACAGTGTAGACAGAGAATCACTTTGAAAATTGATGAGGCATTATGGAGTTCCCATGAAGATCATTAACTTAATAAAGAAGACCTATGAAGACATGACATGCAGAGTTCTTCATGAAGGACAGCTTACAGAACCGTTTAGGATTAGAACGGGAGTGAGACAGGGATGCCTCCATTTATTTTCTTACTACCAATAGATTGGGTTACGAAAACATCGACATCACACAACAGAAATGGAATCCAGTGGAATCTGACTAAACAGTTTGATGATCTGGATTTTGCAGATGACTTGGCTCTTCTGTCCCATAACCATAATCAGATGCAAGGGAAAATGAAAATTCTCGATGAGAGGTCACAACAAGTGGGCCTGAAAATACACAGGGAAAAGAAAAAGATTATGAGAATAAATGCAAGAAATGATAACAAGGTTGAACTTGAAGAAACACCACTAAAAGATATAGAATCGTGCACATATCTTGGAAGTAATATAGACAAAGTTGGAGGGACAGACAGTGATATCAAAATAAGAATACAAAAAGCAAGAGGAGCTTTCATCGCTTTGGGAAACATATGGAGAACAAGAGAAATCAAATCCAACACGAAAATGAGAATCTTCAACTCAAATGTGAAGTCAGTCCTATTGTATGGCTCTGAGACATGGAGAACAACAAAAACAACAACCAAAAAGCTACAGACTTTTATAAACGGGTGCTTGCGTAGAATAGAAGGACTGAAATGGTATGACAAAGTCACAAATGTGGAATTGATGACAAGAACCAGACAAGTGCCAGTGGAACAAGAGTTGAGAAGAAGACGCTGGCAATGGATAAGACACCTGTTGATAGCATTACAAGGCAGTCCTTGTTCTGGAATTAACAGGGAAAGAGAGGCAGAGGAGTAGTATACAAAGCGCAAAACGGTTAGGATTCAGGTGGCGCGCAGGTGGCGCGCAGGTGGCGCGGCAGGTGGCGCGTGACTTTTATATAGCAAAAACGCCAGGTGGCGCGTGACTTTTATATAAGCGCATTCAGGTGGGGCAAGATGGCGGACTTGAGATAACAAGAAGAGGGTATATGGGGCAAGATGGCGGACTTGAGATAACAAGAAGAGGATATATTTAGAGGTATTTTTAGATACATATTTAGACAATAGGATATATTTACATAACAAGAAGACGATATATACATATAATAGGGAGATATATTTAGACAATAGGAAGACGATAGTTAGACGATATATACATATAATAGGGAGATATATTTAGACAATAGGAAGACGATATTTATACGAACAGTTATACGTTATATTTAGACATATATTTATATATATATATATATATATATATATATATATATATATATATATATATATATATAAATATACGTCTAAATATATATATATATATATATATATATATATATTTTACAACAGTTAGACGAACAGTTATTTTACAACAGTTAGACGAACAGTTAGACATACAACGGACGATATAGGTAACAAAAAGGAGTTTTAGTTAATATAGTTTTATTGTATATTCAATAGTGTTTTGTAGTATCAAAACATATAGATATAAGAGTACATATATAGTATTTTTTAACATAATACATTGTGCAGTAATTTTTTATCAAATGAATGTACAATTGAAAAATAATTATATTTTATATAGGAAAGATAGTTTGTATATGGTAACATTATCAAACATTGATATTATCAAATCACATATGAATGTACTTTGTTATATATATATATTAGTGGTGTTTTGTTACAACATATACAATATCACAGGGTACAGGCCAGACCTTGAGGGGAGTCGTCACATTGTCGTCACGTCATAAGAAATAGAGAGGTGTTGTGTGTGTTGGAGTGGAAGACAGTTTAGATGTTGAGGGGTGATGTGGTGACGTTGTCGGGATGTACCTGTCGTTTTATGTAAAAGTAAGATAGGGCGTTGCGGTGTTGTTCGTAGGTGTAGATGGAGGATTTGTGTGCTCTGAATCCGATATTTTTCCCACCCTGTGCTTGTTGTGTGTTGAGGACGTCTAAGAAAGTGTGTTTGTCTACTTTGTTGTGGTGTTTGTTGAGTCCTTTGGTGGTGGTTTTGTCATAATCACCAAAACAGTGATACGTCTTGCTACAGAGGGAAACCATCCCTCTGCCTTCGTATTCTAATTTAAAAAGGCCCGGTGTCCGCTTGTCGAATAATGTTTGTTCGCGGCATTTTTGACAAAGGGCGCGCGTTTTACCCTCGCTAGCTACAAAGTC
The DNA here is from genome assembly GCA_024509875.1 of Oreohelix idahoensis. Classification (NCBI taxonomy): domain Eukaryota; kingdom Metazoa; phylum Mollusca; class Gastropoda; order Stylommatophora; family Oreohelicidae; genus Oreohelix; species Oreohelix idahoensis. The sequence goes on from JAMPIV010002955.1 coordinate 192,896, forward strand.
GGGTCTATGGTCGGGGCATACCTCGGCGGGGAACCACTGGTGGTAGGAGCTATAAAATTCATGTCGCATAGCGGGCTTAACAACGTCCGCTAAGTTGTCTGAACTAAGAGCCAAATAAAGAATGTCTGTGTCCGTCTCGCACAACTGAAAATCTGACCTATCTACAAATTTATCTAGACAGTCGTAGTAAAATTCTAACATACGTAATTTTGCGTATTGGTACACGAAAAAACCTATCTGAACGGGCAGTCCCAACATATAGTCTGTTTAAGTTTTTCTACTTCGAAACTGTCGTCAGTCACTAACGTCATTTTCCTAAACCGGGGTGAGTTTATTAATTTAGAGGTACCCTCTCCCGTCGTGTACGAGACATCCACGTGCTTCGCCTTATTGGTTAATGTCTTGCCGTAGGCGGCGTTACCCAACAGTTTCATAGTTTCGCTGGTAATGGTGTAGGCAGGATCAGTATCACCCTGTCGACGCGCGTTCGAAACAGTGTCCCCAAACTGCTTAAAACACGTCACGGGTGTATACTCAATCACCTGGTAGACACAGGTGACTTCTAAGCATTTGGTCAAGTACCAGCGAAGCAGAGGTGTCGCCAACAGAATTTTCTTGCCCACATAACTCCCGATCAATGTCCGTCTGGGGGTAGTCAGGAGTTTATGTTTTTCGGCGTATTCCCGCATGAAAGGCCCAATATCTTCCCGCGTGACGTCAACATTCTTAAAAATGGGCGTCATCTCAGAGAAATGTTCTTTTAAAGAGTCGGGGACATGAATGTCACACTCGACTAGGCCAAACAAGGTCTCGTCTAGCACCGAGGCGAGAATATTTTCCTTTGATAGCGGGTACCGACATTTGGTGTAAGACGGTTTCTGGGTAGGGAAGGTGGCGTTCAGAAAACGACGGATTGATGGGTCGGTTTTCTTCAAGGCCTGCCACTCGCATTCCCACATTTCGACAATGGTAACGTTGCATTCCTTCCTCAAATAAGAACTTATTGTCAGTGTCGCTCTGTACAACTCAGCCAATGGTGTGTTGTTGACTGGGTTAACGTCACGACCGGCGGTTAGTGGGCAGTTAGGGTGGCCGTGGAATAGACAACCGTGGAACTGGTAGACGGTACGAGAGTTTTTATCCCAACCGTCTACCCTAATGTGCTTATCACCCAACGACATCTCACGGCCGTTAAACTGGGTTTTTAAGGTCACGTTATTTTGGTGTGAGACCCAAGCCAAATAATCGCGGCACTGCACGGTATATCTATGGAGTTTGTGGTGCTTGAAACCATCATCACTGTACCGTCTAACGGGAAAGTCAGTGGGCATTTTCTGCATTATCGCCCACAAATAAAGGGCGTTGGCATCAAATCCTTTAATGGATTGAACAGGTTTGTCGCCTCTAATTTGGTTTTGCCTTGCTCGTGGAACCTGTGAAAAATAATTGAGGGTCCCCCGACTATGTTTTGGCGCAATGTGTTATGTAAATCTGCCTCCCACTTCGAACATAACGAAAATAAGACGTTGGATGGGAGGGCTTTGAAGAGGTACTTTAACGTGACACCGGGCACGGAGATCGCATCTTTAAACATATCTACGCCTAGATCCGCGTAAAAACAAACTTGTCGGTCTAACGCTGCCAGGAAGGGGACCACGTCTTTATTATTATACCACGTCAGAAAATCGCGCAACGTGGTCATGTGGTTCTCGGCCCACACCTTCTGGCACTCGGCGTACTCGTCGACGGAAATGTTAGTGTTTTTAAGTTTGGAAAAAAAATGCCGAGTGGGGTGGTAACGCCGTTTCGTCTAACTTTGCTAAATCGGTAATATATTCATAACAAAAAAAGTCTTTGGTTTCTTTAACGTTATACGCGGCCAGATATTTACTATAGCTAAAACCGGGGGCTAAGTAATTGACTATATCTAAAAACTTTAAGTCGCTAGTGGCAATACACATAAAATTATTGTTTCTCTTGACTAAAAATCCGAAGTCTTCCCCCATGAAATATTTGATTAGGTACGGTTTGATTACGTTCACGTCATACTTGCCCGAATTGAAACCTAATACGGGTAGCTGCCTCAAATAACCCTCTAATCTACCAAAGAGCTCCTCAGACCCGAGTTGGGTGAAAACATCATCAAAATCCGCACGCAGAATCTCATACGAGGCCGCGGCAATTTTGATCAGATAACGAGCCATCCTATTGACCAATTTTTGTGGATCACCCTTTGTGATAAAACACACGGGGGCTTCAAAACCGGGGACGTTAGAAGCCACCGAACACAACAGGGGCACGTGTTTGGCCGTGTAGGTAGTGGCATTACCACTTGACTCTAGACTGTTTTCAAAATAACATTCAAAGTCAAACGTGGCTCTATAAGGGAAGACGAATGTTGTGTCTACCTCTATACCCTGCTCCTTGATTAATTCCCAAACGGTCTCTGGTGGGGAATAGACACCACCTTTAAATGTTTCTCTTCGCTTAGAGCCGGTACACGTCTTTTCATGTTTTTCCATATCCCTATAAATCTTCCACAACTTACCGCAATCGGGACACGAAAAAGAATGACTCGCCCTATCGATATCTGCAATGTACATGAAATGGTTCTTAAACATTAACAGACGCAACGTATCTGGATAACTATCGCTACTTCTAAGTGTTGGGGTCAGGGTCTGCGCGTCGTCAAATTCGAATACGTCAATATTTACGTTGAAACATTTTTCTAATTGGGGCATATCGATTAAACTAACCGCGGGGAAATCGATGAGGGACTTAAGTCGCTGCTGTGTTTGCCACTGTTCGACTAGGCGGCGCGTCGGTTTTCTAACATCTGTAACGGCACCACCCTTAAAAACGGCTAGACACCTAAAAAACAAAAGTTATCACTGTATGGTTTGGAGCTTGAGTCGTGTTGTAATGTATTGATGTGGTGATTGTCCGTGATAAAGGATGGAATGTCTTGTAAGCAGCAACCAATGGGGAAGTCTTGGATATGATATAGATAGAAAGAAGTGGCTGGAATGGCTTCAACAAAATATTTTGTGTTTGGTCTGTTTAATTGTGCTTGTGTGACAATATCGCTATCGTGTAACTGTGAGAGAAAAGCTTTGAAATCTGTAATGTTGTTGACTAGGTGAGGTTGATCTAAGACGACTGCATTGTTATGTGACGAGTGAAAAAATCTTAATTCGTTTGTTTCTCTGTGGCGTAAGATGATGTGGAAACTGTAGTTTATTTTGAAGCGTTTTGTTTGCTGTGTGAAGACAGGGAGCAGGAGACGGTCCCAGTCCATATTTTGTGTTGGTCTGTGGAAAAAAGTGAATGTTGATAAATATTTATGTTTATTGGAGTCTGTTTTGATTGCATTCCAGTTATCGGTGTAGATTTGTCTTATGTCATCCTGTAAATCTTGTAAACTGTCTTCTTCACTAGGCAGAAGGGTTTTTTTTAATATGGGTTTGGTGGGCACTGGTCATGGGACGTTTTTTGTTCTGGCCTGTTTTTGGTGGGTGAGATGTGATGGGAACTCCGCCTATGCCGGTCCCAAGCCCGGATGAAAAAGGAGGAGGGCGGCCTGCATGGAGGCCGTAAGGAGGCAGCCCCTCCACCATGCAAAGGCACAACAGGCCAATCACCTGTTTGCTTTAAATCATGATTACGCGAACTACAAGAGAGAAAACCGGACTGATTCTAAAGGCGACGAACTGGAACGGACTACGGACTACGACTTATGGAACTTGGAACACAAGAAGTATAAATGGGAAGGAAGAGGAGCTGGTGGAAGAGATGAGGAAAGCAAAACTAGAAATCCTGGCTATAACGGAAACGAAGAAAAAAGGACAAGGAGTCATGGATCTCGATGGCAACACGTTGCTCTACAGTGGTGTACCCATATCTGAAAGAGCTAAAGGGGGCGTGGGTTGCATTGTGGCCCAAAATCAAAAAGATAGTATCAAGGGATGGAACTTTGTCTCGGAGCGCATTATGGTTGTAAAACTAAAAGAAGGAGAAACCATAGTCAACCTGGTCATAGTGTATGGGCCAAATGAGGATGAGAGAGCAGAGGTCAAGGAGGAATTCTTCGAGCTGCTTCAAAGGACAGTGGATGACTGCCTAGATGAAGTTATTATGCTCGGAGATTTTAATGCCAGAGTTGGAAATGACCATGCTAGATGGGGTGGAGTTATCGGAAGATATAGAGAAGATACTCTCAATGACAATGGAAAGCGACTCCTTAGATTCTGCAGTGAGCAGAATCTGATCATTACAAACACAAAGTTCCCCCATAAGCGCATACATGCATACACTAGATGTGAACCAACCAAGAATGAGAGGTCAGTGATCGACTATGCCATTGTTCGGAGAAGCTCATTCAGATATGTCCGAGATGCAAGAGTCTGGAGGGGGCCAGAGATTGGAAGTGATCACTACCTGCTAACAATCAAACGAACAACTGAAAGAGTTGCTCAGCCTAGGAACTGCCCAACATCACGCAAGAAACCAAGTAAACGAGCAGGAGAAATGAGCATTAGGACCTACAAGCTGAGAGAGCCAGAAATTAAGACCAGATATCAGGGGCTTATTGCTACAGCAGTGAGCAACACAGAAGAACGACCTGATGACTTGGAAACCCTCTGGAATAAATTCAAGGATATCATAAAGACAGCTGCTGCAGAAGCATGCGGTGAAGTCCGACTTGGGAACCAGAGAAATAGGACACCTTGGTGGACAGAGGAAGTCAAAGAGAAAATAAGAGAGAAGAAAATGGCATGGAAACAATACTTAGGAGCTAAAAACACAACAGGACAAATGGAAAAATATAGAGAATATGTGACACTCAGAACAGAAGCAAAGAACAAAGTGCTAGCAGCAAAACAGAAGTCCTGGGAAGAATTTGGAGAAAAGCTAGAAAAAGATGCACAAGAAAACCAGAAATTGTTCTATAAGACCCTAAAGAACACGAGGAAAGACAAACAATGCCCTCTCAAATTTATAAAGGACAAGCAAGGCAAATTGCTTACTGCCCCGAAGGAAATAATGCAAAGATGGAAAGAATATTTCTCAGAACTCCTGGATGGTGAGCATGGTGAAGCATCAGAAATGATAACCACTAGCACAGAAGAGAAAACCAATGATGGTGAAGATGACATAAAGATGGAAGAACTGAGGGCAGCACTAGAGAAAATCAAGATGGGCAAAGCAGCAGGGCATGATGGTATAACACCAGAAATGGTTAAGTACATGGGAGCATCAGGCGACCTATTACTCTTAAAGGTCCTACAGGCAGCATGGTACAACAAGACCATACCAAAGGATTGGGAGATTGCCATCATAACACCAATTTTCAAAAAGGGTGACAATCGACAATGTGGAAACCATAGAAGCATATCCCTTCTCAGTGTCCCTGGTAAAATCTACTCTAGAATCCTAGAGCAGAGACTCCGACGCCTAGCTGAGCCACAATTGGATGAGGTCCAGTGCGGATTCCGAGCAAACCGAAGTACTCAAGACCTAATCTTCACTCTCAGACAGCTGAGTGAAAAGGCCCTTGAGTATAAGAGTGAGATCCATCTTTGTTTCATAGATCTGGAAAAGGCGTTTGACAGGGTCCCCTGGAGCAAACTTTGGGACTGTTTGGCAAGGAAGAATATTCCAGCACCTCTGATTCATGCTATACAGAGCTTCTACAAGTCTTGCAGAAATTATGTGAGGACAGCAGCAAACCATAAGTCAGAAGAGTTCAGGACCACCACTGGTGTAAGACAAGGTGATATCCTATCACCTTACCTCTTCATACTCCTTATGGACGATGTCATCAAGGCATGTAAGGAGAGAACAAGAAAGTATTCAGTGGGGTACTGGAAGATGAGACAGGTCTATATTTCGGAGCTGGCATTTGCTGATGATGTTGCCCTGATTGCTAAATCAGAGGCACATCTCCAATCCAACCTGCAAGTCCTGGAAGGAAGAGCTGGAGAAGAGAGGGATGGTCATAAGCAGCTCTAAAACAAAATCCATGGTGATATCACGAGAAGAAAGAAAACATCAGATTAAGTTGGGAGAACAGGTCCTGGAGCAGGTCGACCACTTTAAATATCTCGGAGCTATTATAGACCGAAAGGGAGGCATCAAAGAAGAGTTGGCCACTCGAAAAGCAGCGGCTGGGAGACTTTTTCAGGCCATAAATCGTGGATTCCTCAGCAAGAAAGAGGTTGGTAAGAAAACGAAGATGGCTGTATACCGCTCCACCTATGTCCCAGTCTTGACATATGGATGCGAGTCGTGGGCAATGACTACAACCCACAAAAGCCAGATCCAAACCTCAGAAATGAGGTATCTGAGGAAAGTGGTTGAGGTAACAAGAAGAGACATGGTCCGCAACCAGACGATCCGTCAAGGCCTAAAATCCCATCCGCTGCAGACCCAAATAGAACAGTCCCAACTAAGATGGTTTGGCCATGTCTGCAGAATGGGAGAAGATCGGCTACCACGACAAGCATGAGAAACAAAGAGCCAGGGATCCAGACCTCCAGGACGACCCAGAGTCCGCTGGGAGGACAACATTAGACAATCTTTGAAGGACCGAGGACTAGAATGGAACCAGGCCAGGAAGAAGACAGCTGATAGAATGGTCTGGCGCTCTCTCTTCCAAACCTCTACACCTCACGGTAGAAGGGGAACGACTAAGTAAGTAAGAGATGTGATGGGTGTGAAGTGGGTCCTGTATGTGGGGTGGAAGTTGTTGCTGTTCTCATTGAGTCTGTGGTCCCTGCTGCAGCAGATTATGTCTTTGTGCCTGATACTGTCTCTTGGTGCGTCGATCTTGATGGTGTGGTGTCTGCTGGTGATGTCTGTTGGTGCCCCGATGATGATGCTTGGTGGGTTGATGATTCGGCGCCTGGTGTGGTACCTGATGTTGGTGTGGGGCATGAGGTCAAAAGTTGGTTAGGGGTGGGGTGTATTTGTGTTATATGGGTCTGTAAATTATCACCCCGGGTGAATTGTTTACCACAAATGTTACAAGAAAACAGAGGCATAGAGTGCACTGTTTTGCTGTGACGTAATACTGCATCACGGCGGGTAAATGTTTTGTCGCATCGGGTACACAAATTGTTCTTCACCGCTGCAGTGGTGGTCCCCACTGAGGGGTTTGTAGCGCCCGCCGGTGCAGTGGTGCTCCCCACTGGGGCGTTTATAACAATAGCGGCCCCCGGTGCAGTGTTGGTCCCCAGTGGGGAGTCTATAACAATAGCGGCCCCCGGTGCAGTGGTTTGTGTAACTGTCTCTATACGTGGTGCACCGGGTCCATGAACACTCTCAATATATTGTTGGAGTGCCTCAGGTCCTGCAAACTTTTGAGGACAGACACGGCAGGAGTGTCTCGGTTCAGCGTGGACTGTGGCGATATGACGTGTTAGATCGCGGGACCGAGTGAATGAGCGATTGCATTGTCCACAAACGTAGCCTTGAATTGAAGACATCTGTTGATTAGAAACAAGAAAACATTACTCACACATAAAATTAAATATATGTATCAATCAGTTAAATAGAGAGAGAGAGAAAGAGAAAGAGAGACAGAGAGAGAGAAAGAGAGAGAGAGAGAGAATGATAGAAAGAAAGAAAAAGAAAGAAAGAGAGAGAGAGAGAGAGAGAGAGAACGAACGAACGAACGAACGAACGAACTTTATTTTCGAAGGGTAAAGAATTGGGCGCGCAGGCCCGTCTAGAGAGAGAGAGAGAGAGAGAGAGAGAGAGAGAGAGAGAGAGAGAGAGAGAGAGAGAAAGAAAGAAAGAAAGAAAGAAAGAAAGAAAGAAAGAAAGAAAGAGAGAAAGAGAGAAAGAGAGAGAGAGAGAGAGAGAGAGAAAGATAGAAAGAGAAAGAGAGAGAGAGAATAAACACAGTGTTATTTCTTATTCTATACTGTTAACGGATCAAAAAAATGCCCCGCGCGCGCGCTGTGGCAAAAAAAGATATCGATTAAAAAACCCAGCCTGTGCGTGACCCAACGAACTGCTCTGTCGTTTAAAATAATGGAGATATAAATATGAACTTGTTTCGCTAGTTTCAATCAGGGTGACTTAATGTAATATGTTGATTGTATTATCTCTATATTTTTACATGTATAGTACTGTTAAAAAATATGCTATGTTCTAAATATTCTCTTTAATTTTCTTTATTTCTTTATTATGTTAACACACAAAAAATAAACCTCGCAAAAATAAAATGAACAAAAACACTTGTCTAACAACAGGGGAGAACACGGATAAGTTTTAGTCTTTTTTCCTAGTACAGAATCGGTTAAGTCTTATCAAAAAAATATACACACATGTCCGGATTTAACATAAAACAGATAAAAATAACAATTTAGTATCTGAGTTAACATCTTAACAGATAATAATAACAAGTGACGATCTGCGTTAACAAACAAATATTAACAGTTAGACTAATCTGAAACAGCCTTTAGCAACACTAGCGGCTAGTAGAAAACAGATATTTAATACAACACAGACATCAACTAAAACCATTTCTTTTAAATAATAAATTTTTTTATTTTTTTACAAAACAGTACTGAATACACAAACAACAAAATCCTTTTAAAGTTATTAAATGGATATTTTAACACCCTAACCACAAAACGAAAAAACAGATATTTTAAAACACTATTTATTGTATCCTAACGAAAACACTTATATTTTAAAAGATATACATCCTAACACAGAACATACTTGACAACTAAAAAACTTTTTATAATGTTATTAAATAGAAATATTTTAACATCCTAACACAGAACATACTTAATCATTCACAGACATATATCTTTTAAATACAGAAAACGATAGAAACATATTTAACAGACGAATAATACATACGACGTAACACTCAATTGATATGACAAAACAAGTGGTTCTTTTCTTTCAGAAGGCTTGTTTTTCAGAGATGTTTTCACTTCGGGGATTGTCGTTTATTCGTCTGTTAAATATATTTTCTATCGTTTTACCCCTGTATTTAAAAGATATACTTTCCAGTTCGGTGTCTGTGAATGAGCTTCCTTAAGCATGTTCTGTGTTAGGATGTCTTCCTTTTCTCCTGTTAAAATATTGTTTCTACGTTTTCCTTTTACCTTCGTTTGAATAACATTTAAGTAAAAAGTTTTTTCCTTACATCTTTTTAGTTGTTTGTGTATTCGTTTAAGTATGTATTTTCTTTTCTGTGTTAGGATGTATATCTAGGCTTTAAACCTATATAAGTGTTTTCGTTAGGATACAATAAATATCTTTAAAAATATCTGTTTTTTCGTGTGTTAGGGTGTAAAAATATCTCTATTTAATAACATTATAAAAAGGATTTAGTTGTTTGTGTATTCGGTACTCCGTGTTAGTCTGTAAAAAAATATCTCTATTTAATAAAATTATAAAAAGGTTTTAGTTGATTGTGTATTCGTGTGTTGTATTAAATATCTGTTTTCTATTTAAAAGATATGTCTGTGCGCTAGTCGGTGTTGCTAAAAATCCGTTTCAAAATATAAGTGTTTTCGTTAGGATACCATAAATAACTTTAAATATATCTGTTTTCTATTTAAAAGATATGTCTGTGCACTAGCCAGTGTTGCTAAAGGCTGTTTCAGATTAGTCTAACTGTTAATATTTGTTTGTTAACGCAGATCGTCACTTGTTATTATTATCTGTTAAGATGTTAACTCAGATACTAAATTGTTATTTTTATCTGTTTTATGTTAAATCCGGACATGGGGCAGTTTTGCTCTCTGGCTGGCTGTCTTTGTTGTTTGTGCTGTATATTTTTTTGATAAGATTCGCTGTGTACGTCCTGAAAAGGGACTTAACCGATTCTGTACTAGGAAAAAAAGACTAAAACTTATCCGTGTTCTCCCCTGTTGTTAGACAAGTGTTTTTTTGTTCGTTGTTTTTATTTTTGCGAGTTATTTTTTTATTTTTTGTGTGTTAACATAATAAAGAAATAAAGAAAATTAAAGAGAATATTTAGAACATAGTAAATATACTCTTTTCCCGTTTTTTTAACAGTACTATACATGTAAAAAATATAGAGATAATACAATCAACATATTACATTAAGTCACCCTGATTGTTAAAAACTAGCGAAACAAGTTCATATTTATATCTCCATTAGTTGTTTTTATTCCCGTTAAACGACAGAGCAGGATAACAATAAAAATGCTTTAAAATATCTGTTTTTTTCGTAGGGGTCACGCACAGGCTGGGTATTCGGTTTTTTTAATCGATATCTTTTTTTGCCACAGCGCGCGCGCGGGGCATTTTTTTTGATCCGTTAAGTGTTTTCGTTAGGCAGTATAGAATAAGAAATAACACTGTGTTTATTCTCTCTCTCTCACTTTTTCTCTTCTATCTTCTCTCTCTCTCTCTGTTCTCCGGACTCTCTCGATTCTGTACTCTCTTTCTGTTCTTTTTTCTTTCTTTCTTATCTTTCTTTATTTTCTTTCTTTCATAATAAAGAAATAAAGAAAATTTCTTTCTTTCTTTCTCTAGATCTCTCTCTCTCTCTCTCTCTCTCTCTATCTCCTCTCTCTCTCTGGTTTTCTAATCGATATCTTTCTTTCTCTCTCTCTTCTTTTCTTTCTTTCTATCATTCTCTCTCTCTCTCTCTCTCTCTCTCTCTTTCTCTCTCTCTTCCTCTCTCTCTCTCTCTCTCTCTCTTTCTTTCTTTTTCTTTCTTTCTATCATTCTCTCTCTCTCTCTCTTTCTATTTAACTGATTGATTCATATATTTAATTTTATGTGAGAGTAATGTTTTCTTGTTTCTAATCAACAGATGTCTTCAATTCAAGGCTACGGTTGTGGACAATGCAATCGCTCATTCACTCGGTCCCGCGATCTAACCAGACATATCTCCTTGGTCCACGCTGAACTGAGACACTCCTGCCGTGTCTGCCCTCAAAACTTCGCAGGACCTGAGGCACTGCAACAACACATTGAGAGTGTTCATGGACCCGGTGCACCACGTATAGAGACAGTTACACAAACCACTGCACCGGGGGCCGCTATTGTTATAGACTCCCCACTGGGGACCAACACTGCACCGGGGGCCGCTATTGTTATAAACGCCCCAGTGGGGAGCACCACTGCACCGGCGGGCGCTACAAACCCCTCAGTGGGGACCACCACTGCAGCGGTGAAGAACAATTTGTGTACCCGATGCGACAAAACATTTACCCGCCGTGATGCAGTATTACGTCACAGCAAAACAGTGCACTCTATGCCTCTGTTTTCTTGTAACATTTGTGGTAAACAATTCACCCGGGGTGATAATTTACAGACCCATATAACACAAATACACCCCACCCCTAACCAACTTTTGACCTCATGCCCCACACCAACATCAGGTACCACACCAGGCGCCGAATCATCAACCCACCAAGCATCATCATCGGGGCACCAACAGACATCACCAGCAGACACCACACCATCAAGATCGACGCACCAAGAGACAGTATCAGGCACAAAGACATAATCTGCTGCAGCAGGGACCACAGACTCAATGAGAACAGCAACAACTTCCACCCCACATACAGGACCCACTTCAACACCCATCACATCTCTTACTTACTTAGTCGTTCCCCTTCTACCGTGAGGTGTAGAGGTTTGGAAGAGAGAGCGCCAGACCATTCTATCAGCTGTCTTCTTCCTGGCCTGGTTCCATTCTAGTCCTCGGTCCTTCAAAGATTGTCTAATGTTGTCCTCCCAGCGGACTCTGGGTCGTCCTGGAGGTCTGGATCCCTGGCTCTTTGTTTCTCATGCTTGTCGTGGTAGCCGATCTTCTCCCATTCTGCAGACATGGCCAAACCATCTTAGTTGGGACTGTTCTATTTGGGTCTGCAGCGGATGGGATTTTAGGCCTTGACGGATCGTCTGGTTGCGGACCATGTCTCTTCTTGTTACTTCAACCACTTTCCTCAGATACCTCATTTCTGAGGTTTGGATCTGGCTTTTGTGGGTTGTAGTCATTGCCCACGACTCGCATCCATATGTCAAGACTGGGACATAGGTGGAGCGGTATACAGCCATCTTCGTTTTCTTACCAACCTCTTTCTTGCTGAGGAATCCACGATTTATGGCCTGAAAAAGTCTCCCAGCCGCTGCTTTTCGAGTGGCCAACTCTTCTTTGATGCCTCCCTTTCGGTCTATAATAGCTCCGAGATATTTAAAGTGGTCGACCTGCTCCAGGACCTGTTCTCCCAACTTAATCTGATGTTTTCTTTCTTCTCGTGATATCACCATGGATTTTGTTTTAGAGCTGCTTATGACCATCCCTCTCTTCTCCAGCTCTTCCTTCCAGACTTGCAGGTTGGATTGGAGATGTGCCTCTGATTTAGCAATCAGGGCAACATCATCAGCAAATGCCAGCTCCGAAATATAGACCTGTCTCATCTTCCAGTACCCCCCACTGAATACTTTCTTGTTCTCTCCTTACATGCCTTGATGACATCGTCCATAAGGAGTATGAAGAGGTAAGGTGATAGGATATCACCTTGTCTTACACCAGTGGTGGTCCTGAACTCTTCTGACTTATGGTTTGCTGTCCTCACATAATTTCTGCAAGACTTGTAGAAGCTCTGTATAGCATGAATCAGAGGTGCTGGAATATTCTTCCTTGCCAAACAGTCCCAAAGTTTGCTCCAGGGGACCCTGTCAAACGTCTTTTCCAGATCTATGAAACAAAGATGGATCTCACTCTTATACTCAAGGGCCTTTTCACTCAGCTGTCTGAGTGTGAAGATTAGGTCTTGGGTACTTCGGTTTGCTCGGAATCCGCACTGGACCTCATCCAATTGTGGCTCAGCTAGGCGTCGGAGTCTCTGCTCTAGGATTCTAGAGTAGATTTTACCAGGGACACTGAGAAGGGATATGCTTCTATGGTTTCCACATTGTCGATTGTCACCCTTTTTGAAAATTAGTGTTATGATGGCAATCTCCCAATCCTTTGGTATGGTCTTGTTGCACCATGCTGCCTGTAGGACCTTTAAGAGTAATAGGTCGCCTGATGCTCCCATGTACTTAACCATTTCTGGTGTTATACCATCATGCCCTGCTGCTTTGCCCATCTTGATTTTCTCTAGTGCTGCCCTCAGTTCTTCCATCTTTATGTCATCTTCACCATCATTGGTTTTCTCTTCTGTGCTAGTGGTTATCATTTCTGATGCTTCACCATGCTCACCCTCCAGGAGTTCTGAGAAATATTCTTTCCATCTTTGCATTATTTCCTTCGGGGCAGTAAGCAATTTGCCTTGCTTGTCCTTTATAAATTTGAGAGGGCATTGTTTTTCTTTCCTCGTGTTCTTTAGGGTCTTATAGAACAATTTCTGGTTTTCTTGTGCATCTTTTTCTAGCTTTTCTCCAAATTCTTCCCAGGACTTCTGTTTTGCTGCTAGCACTTTGTTCTTTGCTTCTGTTCTGAGTGTCACATATTCTCTATATTTTTCCATTTGTCCTGTTGTGTTTTTAGCTCCTAAGTATTGTTTCCATGCCATTTTCTTCTCTCTTATTTTCTCTTTGACTTCCTCTGTCCACCAAGGTGTCCTCTTTCTCTGGTTCCCAAGTCGGACTTCACCGCATGCTTCTGCAGCAGCTGTCTTTATGACATCCTTGAATTTATTCCAGAGGGTTTCCAAGTCATCAGGTCGTTCTTCTGTGTTGCTCACTGCTGTAGCAATAAGCCCCTGATATCTGGTCTTAATTTCTGGCTCTCTCAGCTTGTAGGTCCTAATGCTTATTTCTCCTGCTCGTTTACTTGGTTTCTTGCGTGATGTTGGGCAGTTCCTAGGCTGAGCAACTCTTTCAGTTGTTCGTTTGATTGTTAGCAGGTAGTGATCACTTCCAATCTCTGGCCCCCTCCAGACTCTTGCATCTCGGACATATCTGAATGAGCTTCTCCGAACAATGGCATAGTCGATCACTGACTTCTCATTCTTGGTTGGTTCACATCTAGTGTATGCATGTATGCGCTTATGGGGGAACTTTGTGTTTGTAATGATCAGATTCTGCTCACTGCAGAATCTGAGGAGTCGCTTTCCATTGTCATTGAGAGTATCTTCTCCATATCTTCCGATAACTCCACCCCATCTAGCATGGTCATTTCCAACTCTGGCATTAAAATCTCCGAGCATAATAACTTCATCTAGGCAGTCATCCACTGTCCTTTGAAGCAGCTCGAAGAATTCCTCCTTGACCTCTGCTCTCTCATCCTCATTTGGCCCATACACTATGACCAGGTTGACTATGGTTTCTCCTTCTTTTAGTTTTACAACCATAATGCGCTCCGAGACAAAGTTCCATCCCTTGATACTATCTTTTTGATTTTGGGCCACAATGCAACCCACGCCCCCTTTAGCTCTTTCAGATATGGGTACACCACTGTAGAGCAACGTGTTGCCATCGAGATCCATGACTCCTTGTCCTTTTTTCTTCGTTTCCGTTATAGCCAGGATTTCTAGTTTTGCTTTCCTCATCTCTTCCACCAGCTCCTCTTCCTTCCCATTTATACTTCTTGTGTTCCAAGTTCCATAAGTCGTAGTCCGTAGTCCGTTCCAGTTCGTCGCCTTTAGAATCAGTCCGGTTTTCTCTCTTGTAGTTCGCGTAATCATGATTTAAAGCAAACAGGTGATTGGCCTGTTGTGCCTTTGCATGGTGGAGGGGCTGCCTCCTTACGGCTTCCATGCAGGCCGCCCTCCTCCTTTTTCATCCGGGCTTGGGACCGGCATAGGCGGAGTTCCCATCACATCTCACCCACCAAAAACAGGCCAGACCAAAAAACGTCCCATGACCAGTACCCACCAAACCCATATAAAAAACCCCGTCTGCCTAGTGAAGAAGACAGTTTACAAGACTTACAGGATGACATAAGACAAATCTACACCGATAACTGGAATGCAATCAAAACACACTCCAATAAACATAAATATTTATCAACATTCACTTTTTTCCACAGACCAACACAAAATATGGACTGGGACCGTCTCCTGCTCCCTGTCTTCACACAACAAACAAAACGCTTCAAAATAAACTACAGTTTCAACATCATCTTACGCCACAGAGAAACAAACGAATTAAGCTTTTTTTCTCTCATCACATAACAATGCAGTCGTCTTAGATCAACCTCACCTAGTCAACAACATTACAGATTTCAAAGCTTTTCTCTCACAGTTACACGATAGCGATATTGTCACACAAGCACAATTAAACAGACCAAACACAAAATATTTTGTTGAAGCCATTCCAGCCACTTCTTTCTATCTATATCATATCCAAGACTTCCCCATTGGTTGCTGCTTACAAGACATTCCATCCTTTATCACGGACAATCACCACATCAATACATTACAACACGACTCAAGCTCCAAACCATACAGTGATAACTTTTGTTTTTTTAGGTGTCTAGCCGTTTTTAGGGGTGGTGCCGTTACAGATGTTAGAAAACCGACGCGCCGCCTAGTCGAACAGTGGCAAACACAGCAGCGACTTAAGTCCCTCATCGATTTCCCCGGGGTTAGTTTAATCGATATGCCCTAATTAGAAAAATGTTTCAACGTAAATATTGACGTATTCGAATTTGACGACGCGCAGACCCTGACCCCAACACTTAGAGGTAGCGATAGTTATCCAGATACGTTGCGTCTGTTAATGTTTAAGAACCATTTCATGTACATTGCAGATATCGATAGGGCGAGTCATTCTTTTTCGTGTCCCGATTGCGGTAAGTTATGGAAGATTTATAGGGATATGGAAAAACACGAAAAGACGTGTACCGGCTCTAAGCGAAGAGAAACATTTAAAGGTGGTGTCTATTCCCCACCAGAGACCGTTTGGGAATTAATCAAGGAGCAGGGTATAGAGGTAGACACAACATTCGTCTTCCCTTATAGAGCCACGTTTGACTTTGAATGTTATTTTGAGAACAGTCTAGAGTCAAGTGGCAATGCTACTACCTACACGGCCAAACACGTGCCCCTGTCGTGTTCGGTGGCTTCTAACGTCCCCGGTTTTGAAGCCCCCGTGTGTTTTATCACAAAGGGTGATCCACAAAAATTGGTCAATAGGATGGCTCGTTATCTGATCAAAATTGCCGCGGCCTCGTATGAGATTCTGCGTGCGGATTTTGATGATGTTTTCACCCAACTCGGGTCTGAGGAGCTCTTTGGTAGATTAGAGGGTTATTTGAGGCAGCTACCCGTATTAGGTTTCAATTCGGGCAAGTATGACGTGAACGTAATCAAACCGTACCTAATCAAATATTTCATGGGGGAAGACTTCGGATTTTTAGTCAAGAGAAACAATAATTTTATGTGTATTGCCACTAGCGACTTAAAGTTTTTAGATATAGTCAATTACTTAGCCCCCGGTTTTAGCTATAGTAAATATCTGGCCGCGTATAACGTTAAAGAAACCAAAGACTTTTTTTGTTATGAATATATTACCGATTTAGCAAAGTTAGACGAAACGGCGTTACCACCCCACTCGGCATTTTTTTAGAAACTTAAAAACACTAACATTTCCGTCGACGAGTTCGCCGAGTGCCAGAAGGTGTAGGCCGAGAACCACATGACCACGTTGCGCGATTTTCTGACGTGGTATAATAATAAAGACGTGGTCCCCTTCCTGGCAGCGTTAGACCGACAAGTTTGTTTTTACGCGGATCTAGGCGTAGATATGTTTAAAGATGCGATCTCCGTGCCCGGTGTCACGTTAAAGTACCTCTTCAAAGCCCTCCCATCCAACGTCTTATTTTCGTTATGTTCGAAGTGGGAGGCAGATTTACATAACACATTGCGCCAAAACATAGTCGGGGGCCCCTCAATTATTTTTCACAGGTTCCACGAGCAAGGCAAAACCCACATTAGAGGCGACAAACCTGTTCAATCCATTAAATTATTTGATGCCAACGCCCTTTATTTGTGGGCGATAATGCAGAAAATGCCCACTGACTTTCCCGTTAGACGGTACAGTGATGATGGTTTCAAGCACCACAAACTCCAAAGATATACCGTGCAGTGCCGCGATTATTTGGCTTGGGTCTCACACCAAAATAACGTGACCTTAAAAACCCAGTTTAACGGCCGTGAGATGTCGTTGGGTGATAAGCACATTAGGGTAGACGGTTGGGATAAAAACTCTCGTACCGTCTACCAGTTCCACGGTTGTCTATTCCACGGCCACCCTAACTGCCCACTAACCGCCGGTCGTGACGTTAACCCAGTCAACAACACACCATTGGCTGAGTTGTACAGAGCGACACTGACAATAAGTTCTTATTTGAGGAAGGAATGCAACGTTACCATTGTCGAAATGTGGGAATGCGAGTGGCAGGCCTTGAAGAAAACCGACCCATCAATCCGTCGTTTTCTGAACGCCACCTTCCCTACCCAGAAACCGTCTTACACCAAATGTCGGTACCCGCTATCAAAGTAGAATATTCTCGCCTCGGTGCTAGACGAGACCTTGTTTGGCCTAGTCGAGTGTGACATTCATGTCCCCGACTCTTAAAAGAACGTTTCTCTGAGATGACGCCCATTTTTAAGAATGTTGACGTCACGCGGGAAGATATTGGGCCTTTCATGCGGGAATACGCCGAAAAACATAAACTCCTGACTACCCCCAGACGGACATTGATCGGGAGTTATGTGGGCAAGAAAATTCTGTTGGCGACACCTCTGCTTCGCTGGTACTTGACCAAAGGCTTAGAAGTCACCTGTGTCTACCAGGTGATTGAGTATACACCCGTGACGTGTTTTAAGCAGTTTGGGGACACTGTTTCGAACGCGCGTTGACAGGGTGATACTGATCCTGCCTACACCATTACCAGCGAAACTATGAAACTGTTGGGTAACGCCGCCTACGGCAAGACATTAACCAATAAGGCGAAGCACGTGGATGTCTCGTACACGACGGGAGAGGGTACCTCTAAATTAATAAACTCTCCCCGCTTTAGGAAAATGACGTTAGTGACTGACGACAGTTTCGAAGTAGAAAAACTTAAACAGACTATATGTTGGGACCTGCCCGTTCAGATAGGTTTTTTCGTGTACCAATACGCAAAATTACGTATGTTAGAATTTTACTACGACTGTCTAGATAAATTTGTAGATAGGTCAGATTTTCAGTTGTGCGAGACGGACACAGACAGTCTTTATTTGGCCCTTAGTTCAGACAACATAGCGGACGTTGTTAAGCCCGCTATGCGACAGGAATTTTATAGCTTCTACCACCAGTGGTTCCCCGCCGAGGTATGCCCCGACCATAGACTCGACTTTGTAGCTAGCGAGGGTAAAACGCGCGCCCTTTGTCAAAAATGCCGCGAACAAACATTATTCGACAAGCGGACACCGGGCCTTTTTAAATTAGAATACGAAGGCAGAGGGATGGTTTCCCTCTGTAGCAAGACGTATCACTGTTTTGGTGATTATGACAAAACCACCACCAAAGGACTCAACAAACACCACAACAAAGTAGACAAACACACTTTCTGAGACGTCCTCAACACACAACAAGCACAGGGTGGGAAAAATATCGGATTCAGAGCACACAAATCCTCCATCTACACCTACGAACAACACCGCAACGCCCTATCTTACTTTTACATAAAACGACAGGTACATCCCGACAATGTCACCACATCACCCATCAACATCTAAACTGTCTTCCACTCCAACACACATAACACCTCTCTATTTCTTATGACGTGACGACAATGTGACGACTCCCCTCAAGGTCTGGCCTGTACCCCTGTGATATTGTATATTTTGTAACAAAACACCACTAATATATATATATATATATATATATATATATATATAACAAAGTACATTCATATGATATATATAATATCAATAGTACATAAAACAAAGTACTTTCATATGATAATGCATAATACCAAATATAATTTTACATATACATACTGTCTTTCCTATATAAAATATAATTATTTTTCAATTGTACATTTCATTTGATAAAAAATTACTGCAAAATGTATTATGTTAAAAAATACTATATATGTACTCTTATATCTATATGTTTTGATACTACAAAACACTATTGAATATACAATAAAACTATATTAACTAAAACTCCTTTTTGTTACCTATATCGTCCGTTGTATGTCTAACTTGTTCGTTCTAACTGTTGTAAATATAAACTGTTCGTCTAAACTGTTGTAAAATATATATATATATACATAATTATATGGGCATAATGGGGGTCGGTTTACAGTTTTAGGTTATGTCTTTACCAACTATCGTGTCACTATGTAAAATATCTCTAGCATTATACGTATAATCTGTTCATAAAAATATCAGATGTCTAATATATCTCTATTATATGTAGCCTATAAGAATAGTCTTCGGTTTGGTTATGTAAACAAATCCCTACTGTTATATGTAATCTAATAGAAGATCTATAACCATGTGTCTGTGGTATTAAAGATAGATCTCAAGTCCGCAGACTTGCAAAAGAGCCAAATATCACCCTTTACTTGTTAACTACACCCCCCCCCCCCCCCCCCCCCCCCCTTCACTGTCCGCCATCTTGCCACCTGAATGAGTTAATATCATGACCAGGGCCACAGTTTGTGCTATTCAAACGTCCGCGCCACCTGTCCGCTCCACCTGCGCGCCACCTGTTTCCTACCGTTTTGCGCTATACTACATCAGAGGTAGACAAAGAACACATGGATTCCTAGAGTACAGGAATCAGAAAACTCGCATGATGCTAACTGTGTGAAGCATATCTTGTGCGGAGGCAACAGGACGGAATACTTGGCATTTGTGTGAATGCTGCCCTATTGCTGTCAACTATCAATAGCAGTGTTCTCCACATGGGCCATAGTGTAAAAGCAAGGGTATAATCGGCGACGTGCAAGGATTTAGAAGAAAGTGAGTGGCGAGCTCAAACCATGTAGCTTCAATACGCTTGAAGCTAGTGCTATGAAAAGTTAGGGCTGTCACGGATTGCCTCCCCTGCATTGCAGTAGTGATCCAACAGTGACCAAAACTCAAGATTATTTAATATTGGATTCCAAGGTATCTACCTGCACGCAAGATTACTCTTGGCAGACATGAAGTGTTACGGGACTGACACCAGATGTTACGGGTGGACTGTCTTCTGATATTATATGTTAGTTATCCCTACCAGATACAGCCCCGTTGGACGTGAGTTATTGGGTTGCTCGTCAATAATTCTTTAGGTATTATATTCATCTCTACCATTTCGGCTTATAGTTCAATTGTAGATTTAGAGCCGTTATTGTGTGATTCAATTATTATTATTTAATTCAGTGTCGTTCATTACTTCATATTAATTCTCCAGCAGTGTGTATTAGTTTTATGATTAATCTTGTAGATAAATGTGATAGTCTGGACTGACCTTGCAAGGGTTACATCAACAGTCACAGCACATGGTTGAACTTGAATAATTCAGGCAATTAAGACAAGTTCCTTTGACGACTGAATATTTAATACATGTCCTTTTTCCCAAATGAATACAGAACGTTTGCACACAATTAATACTTGGCATTAAACATAGTTCTAGGATCTACTCAATGTTCATCCTACAGACATTGCACGTCTGAGTTAACCGTTAATTCTATAGCGTTTTAGAATCTGCAACCAACTCTTTCCAATCCGTCTCTTGGAATTATTATCACTTATTAATACTCGTGATATCCTTATTTAATATTCATATATTCCGTCTATGTCTACTTATTCAATACTTTGGCTTTTCTAGCCAGGCTTTAACTGCCATATATATAACTTCACTTGCGAACGTATCCTCCGATATTCGCGATTATACTTTGGACTCTCTGGTCCTATACATTTGACTTGATTGCTTTCCCAGCATGATCTATACGGATTTACGCTATTTATAATTCACAATGGGTATACCATTTAATATATATATCCTTAATCAGTGGCCATGCCACACATTAGGCTATACACAATCCATAAGTGGCTCTGCCACACTTTTGAAACACTGCCGGACGGCGCTACGGCCACACATAGACTGCGGTTACTAGGCTTGACGCGTCATACATCGATTTGCGCGATTTCCCAGTACTCATTCAGCTGAGGTGGTTCGTGGTGCAATCATGCGAATGCCGCGGACATTCACATGCTTGCAAACCCCGAAACAATCCTCAACATCATACCCCTCGCTCCCAAACGTGACACTCGTGGCTCGTGTGAGAGTGGTGGCGAAGATGTACCCGACTATGATATATGAATGTTATCCATCATTAAGTATGTTATAATTAAATTAACACTCATAATTAGAAATGATAATTACAAAATCATATATATATATATATATAGTCAACCTTGGTCACGCCCAAAAGACAAAGTCATATTCAATCCTGTGAAGAAAAATTTCTAGATAACAAGTCCACCAGATTATTATCTGTTCCAGAAATCGGTATGATGGTAAATGCGAACTCCTGTAGTAATAGGAACCATCTGTGTATTCTCGCATTACGCATTGTTCTGGCAGTGATGAAAGTAAGTGGGCTGTGTGATGCGTGATGCCATATGATGATGGATGGTATCCGCATGTCTGGTTTTGTGTAGTGTGCAGATGTGTTCAGTCAAAACAATGTTCATACAAAAATAACAGGGCAATCCACATAGGACGTCAGTAAACTCACGACGTATAAAGTCAATGATTCTTGAAACAGCCGTTGACGTTTTTCTTCATTATTTATTGTGGACGCCACAGTGACAAAATGGTTACGCAAATGTGTAGGCACATCAAACAGTCATTATCACAGCAACATTCAATACAGCAATAGACGGTAGACAGCATTACAATGATGAGTCAGATGCATGTTATATTTCATAGTGCTGTAAATGTAGTCAGGTGGAAAACTCCATCCTTTTCTATAACAGCCAGGAGATAACCAGATGTATGAGATCAGTTCACTCTCCTTAGTTTGACTTCAGCAAGACAGACACGTCTGCCGAAGTATAAATAATGTCCACAAAAATATCCTCTAGATAATAAAGGTTTTCCAAACCTAATTCATTTAACAAAGTAGCAAGTAATGGTCCTTGGTACATGCATCAACCGATGCAGTACAATGCAGCGACATGTGAGCTGGGAAAAAACATCTCGTGGCGACGACTTTCGGAGACAGGCTATGAATCGAAATCGCTCACGACCCAAAATCGATAGAGTTAATGAAAAAGTCAATTTACCTTGCTTTCATGAAATACACAGAAATATCACGCCTCCCGACATGTGGGAAAACACTAGAGGTATTATCTCGAATAAACGAAATATCCATTAAGAGGACTACACATCCCTGACAGAACAAAAAATAGCGGAGATCCCCTCTTCAACGAGGCATCTCTTTCGCCATTCCAAATCGCTCACTCCACTAGTCGTGGGCGGAAACCGATCGACCAAAACAACAAGACAAGTCATGCGCAGTCCAGCGCAAAAATGACCACAGCTCAAACTTACTGCATTCGATACCAACGCGAGAAGACAAATGCTTACCGAGAAAAGTGACTATAAATTCCAAGCAGTTGTTGCCCTTGCGTTATAAAACAGACATTGAAACAAAACGATGTTGCGAGAATTTATCACGCAACATATCACCACCTCCTCCCGATAAAAAAAAAATGTGGAACATATTTTTTTTTTCAATATCAAAGAGCAAGCGATAAGCGGCTCAAAACGCACGAATTATGCGCTGATAATTAATTAAATTGCCAAACAATAGGCTAATTATAGAGTGTCTGGTGAGGATATACCTCAACAGAAAAATAAATATGTCTCAAAAAATATTCACATCGGGGAGGTGTCACCAACACACATCACGTTAGCATGTAAACACAATATACGTATGCAAGTTACTATAATCATCATTAAACAGCATACTCTAATATTGTCTTTAAAAATGGATGTACAAATCTGATAGGAAAATTTAAATAGTACATTCTTTGACATGTAATGACATAAGTACATAGTAAAGTTAAACTACATGACGATCCAGGATATATGCTCTGGTATTCCGAGGGTGTACAAGCAATATAATGTTAATTAATAACTAATATGCTTCATAAGGTACAATACATTATTAATAATTGTGGCTGTTTAGTAAACTAACGGCCCTTATATTAACTACTCAGTCCTCCTCTATCATCTTAAAAAACGAACAGAAGAAGATGACAACAAAGCACGATAGTGTGTACATATAAAGTAAGTACAGATGTGCTAATCTATTGTAGAAATATAGGTGTGTTATGACTCTGTAATATATAGAAATATAGGACAGAAGTATTAGTTGGAGTCATGTGGGCATCTAGACAAAATGTCAGCCATCACATTATCCGCACCACGGATAGCTCGTACCGTGAAGTGAAAAGGTTGAAGAGCTATAGCATATCGAGTGGATCTCGAACTCTTCAAATTCTTAGTCTGAATAGCTGTAAGAGCTTTCTGATCAGTCTCTAGAATGAAATGTGCGCCCAGGAGGAATCTCTGTAGCTTTAGAATTGACCAAACCATCGCTAACAACTCACGGTCTAAAACCGAGTAGTTCCTCTCTGCCGCATTTAGTTTTCTAGAAATGTACATAACAGGATGCAGAGTATTTGCATATTCTTGCATCAGTGCTGCTCCAATCCCAGTGGATGAAGCATCACTCCGAAGAACAAAAGTCCTATCAAGAGTAGGTAATCTTAAGATGGGAGGAGAAGAAAATATATTCTTGATTTGGTCTAGTGAAGATTGGCATTCTTCAGACCAACGGACCAGATTAGGCGAACCTTTCTTCAACTATGTTGATAGAGGTGCCATGATCGAAGATAAATTTGGAATAAATCTCCCATAAAATTGAATTAAACCTAAGAGACTCCTAACTTGTTTCTTCGTTTTAGGAACAGAGATGTTCAGTATTTTGGAAGTATTGTGGTCTTCTGTCTTCAAGTGACCATGACCAACACGATGACCCAGGAAAGAGATTTCACCAAAACCAACAAAAGCTTTAGAAGGTTTTGCTGTCAAATTATTCTCACGTAGAGTGGACAGTAAGTCATATAACCCTAAATAGTGATCTTCCCAGGTATCACTGAAGAGACAGATGTCATCTAAGTATGCGATGACATCCGAACGATGTGACAGAATTCGACGCATCATGCGAACGAAAGTGGCAGGGGCGTTCATGAGACCAAAATGCATAACATTCCATTGAAATAGACCCCTAGGTGTAGAAAAAGCAGTAAGAGGTTTGGCATGCTCTGCTAAAGGCACTTGCCAATAACCTTTAGACAAGTCAAGTTTAGTGGAAGAATCTGGAATTAGAAAGTCTAATCAGTTAGATATTCTCAACAAAGGCAATCGGTTAAGCGTCGAACTTAGTGACCTGATTCAATTTGCGATAAATCAAGCACAAATTTAGTATGTTCTTATCCTTCTTCCGGACAATAACCATGGAAGAAGAATATGGTGAAGTCGATGGTTCAATTATATTTAATTGAATCATTTCATCCAATTCCTTTTCCACTTGCGACTGAAAGTGTATAGGAATAGGATACGGCCTAACCCTAATTGGATTATTGTCGGTAAGAATTATGTCATGTTCTATGACATCTGTGTGTCCAGGAATGTCAGTGAGAACATCCTGAAATGTTTGTATCATCGACGAGACTTGTCGATGTTCGTCACCAGAAAGATTAGGAGAAACAGAAACGTTTTTCCAAGATTCCGTGGAATGTAATGGAACCACTGGAAGGGGAAGGTTGACATCAGAGAAGGTAGCTTCCTCATCCTGAATGACAGGCAGGGATGAATAATGACCGTGAGGTGCAGGAGCATCATCCGTTGCCTGGAAAATAGGCAGCAAATAGTCCGGACGTTCGTGAAATTCCGAAAGCATGTTTATGTGGAAAGTTTTATGCTTTCCATCAATATCGACCACATAGTCAACATCGGAAATCCGAGAGACTATTGCATACGGACCTTTCCATGCAATAAGAAGTCTATTTTCCCTACTGGGGAGTAGGACGAATGCTTTGTCACCTGGACAAAGTTGTCGTAGACATCTATTCTTGTTAGCAAACTGCCTTGCCTTCTCTTTAGCAATTTCTGATGAAGCAGTTGCTAGCTTACATGCCTCAATGCTCTTTTGTCTAAGAGCAATGACATACTCATATGAGGATTGAGTTTCATCGCTAATATCATCGGCAGTGATGAGATCGTGTAATAAAGACATAGGGCCGCGTGGACGCGCGCCAAAGACAAGTTCGAAGGGAGAAAATCCTGTGTGTTCATTAGGGACTTCTCTATAGGCAAAGAGAGCCGCGGGTAAAACCCTGTCCCAATCTTGAGGATGATCTTCAGTTATCTTACCAAGCAAAGTCTTGAGCGTTCTATTCAGACGCTCAACTAACCCATTCGACATAGGATGGTAGATACTACTGAGAGATCGTTCAATATGTAAGGTAGACATTACCTGTGACATAGTGTCAGATATGAGTTGAGTGCCATGGTCTGACAATATTTCTCTGGGGAACCACCAGCGAGAAAATATCAACCAAAGAGCATCTGCGATATCTGTAGTAGATATGCTCTTAAGAGGAATAGCCTCTGGCCAACGTGTGCACATATCGACACATGTAAGGATAAACTGATGTCCTCTGGCCGACTTGACCTTAAAAGGGCCAATAATATCTATGGCCATTTTCTGAAACGGCCGAATAGGAATGTCAGCAGCCTGGATAGGCGCAGCATGTCGTGGTCCTCTAGATTTGACCTCCTGACATACCTTGCATGATCGGCAGTAAATACGAATGTCCTTATTGACAAAAGGCCAAAAGAAAGCCGCAAGGACTCTCGACTTCGTACGGACAAAACCCATATGTCCAGCACATTGCGAGTCATGAGCATGTTGTAATATTTGGACTCTCATGCTCTTGGGAACAAGAATTTGCGAATGTGCCGACGTAGTCGAATCTTGTACCATACGTACAAGTACGCCGTTTCTCATTGCAATCCAAGATTTTCTATTTGTATCCTGATTCGGATCACTTTCTTCGCAAGAACGAAGAATTTTTTTAAAGAAGGATCTTCTTCTTGCAATTTTATGAAAGAGTCACGAGTGATTACTAAGTGACTATCTTGGCTATCAACTTCATTATCACTATTCAGTGAAGTTTCGGGTGTTTGTAGAGCTTGTGCTCTTGTAACTACTGCATTTGTAGCTTGCATGTTATTATCTTCCCAAGCAGCAATCTGCTGTGGGGTACACTCCCTAACTCCGTGAATACGACCAATAATAAGGTCCGCAATAGGATTAGGTAAGAGACAAGCATGCACATCTCCAGTAAAGAAAGGAGTGGCAATGCGAATTACAGCAGTAGGATATTTTTCTAGAGTGCCGCCAAATGTGACACATTTAATAACCCTTCCTGTAGCACAAGATGGATCTACAAGCGATTGTCTAACACCAATAGTGGTGCATCCGGAATCGAAAAGTAGTGAGACCGGAGTATCATTAACAAGACCCTTATGTAGGATTAAAGAACCCCTCCGTCATGCGCAACAGCAGCAGGAAGAGCGGGAAGTGGGTGACCACAACTCAAAGTAGTTATGGTACCCGGTTCGAATAAAGTACTGCATTGGGGGCATTTGTTTGCTCTCTCAAAGTCAAAAGCAGAACAGTGACAGCGTCAAAGTTTTTACTATCAACAACATGATTACAGGCTCCCTCAGTTTCCTGTTGTACAGCATTAGCCTGCTGATATCTCTTTTTTTTGTGTTGAGATCTACCCCGACTATTATTACCTCTGAAGTTATCAAAGTTATTATTATCTCTGCAGTTATTATTGTCTCTATTGTAATTGTTATCCTGGTTCGAATTCCAGTTTCCACGATTACTATCATGTTCACATTGATGCGAACATCTATTTGTTTGGTTCTGAGGTCTTCGGCAGGAATAACCTCTATTACCATATCCTCTTTTGAAATGCTTATAATTATTAGGGTGATAGTAACGAGTACTATCAGGTTGTCTCCAATTCTTCGAAGAAGAATCACCATGAAATTGATTTCCATGATTTTGACAGAAATTACCGCTACCCTTTCTATCAAAATTTTGTTGGGATCTACGAGCAAAGTTTTGACCATACGGAGCTGCCGAAGCAACTGGTAAACCTTCTTTCACCTTAGAGTTACCCATGGTTATGTGTGGGTGCGCAGTTACGTATTGGCAACAGAAATCTTCCATTTCTTTTATTGTTTTAGGTTTACGTTCATGAAGGAAAGCAAGGAAAGACTCATTGACAGACGACATGACTTTGTCTCTAAGTATTAAGTCCATAAGTCCTTCATAAGTTTTTTCCGTCTTAGATAGTTCAACCCATCGTGAGAAAGTAATGCGTATTCTTGCAATAAACTCGGAGAATTCAACTCCATTTTCAGGTAACATGTTTTTAATTGTAGACGATAGCCGTCTTCGTTAAGCTGATATTTCTTTAACAAAGCGGCCCTGACAACCTCATAATTGTTCTTGTCAGGTTCATCCACCATATTTAATATACTTAGAGCTTTACCTGTCAGTATCCCTGATAACTGATAAACATATTTTGCTTTGTCTATGTTATGAGCTGTACATGCTTGTTCAAATCTGTCCAGATAGAACATTATGTCATCACTGGAAGGACTAAATGTTGGTAACTTAATCTTAAAGTATCATTATTAGCCTTACCAGAAGATGAACCCTTGTTTGAATCATTACCATTACTCATGCTTGTCAATTTCAATTTTTCCAACTCTAAAGCTAAGACCTTTTCTTCATGTTCCATTTTTGCTTTTTCCTCTCATCAGACTCTGTCTGTTATCTTCTTTCCTCAGCCTGAGCCTTTTTTGAAGTCTTTCATTTTCAGCTTCTTTTTCAAGTCTTTTATTTTCAGCTTCTTTTTCAAGTCTTTTATTTTCAGCCTCTTTTTCAAGTCTTTTATTCTCAGCCTCTTTTTCAAGTCTTTTATTCTCAGCTTCTAGCTGTAGCTGGAGTTTTCTTTCCTCAGCTTCTGATTCCCTTTTTTGTTTTTCCATTTCCATTTGGAATCTTTTTTCATCCACCTGCATCTGCAGTTTCTTTTGTTCAGCTTCCATATGCAGTTTCTTTTGTTCAGCTTCCATTGCTTTATCATATCGAGCAGTTGCAAATTCTTCTAACTTATCACCAGTCTTGCCAAGCAATTTACCCTGCTCAATAAAGTGCTCAAATGTAGACATGTTGTCTAACATATGAGTCCAAAACCTGAAATAATTAACTAATTTATTTCAAACCTAAGTGTAACAAGTCTTAATTAAGCACTTGTATATTCACATCACATTATATTATCCCAGTCTCTGTGGGAAACAAGTCTCCAATCAAAGAACTTGTATATGAAATATCAGCACTCAATTCTTGATCATAAGTGCACTTCTCATTCAATAGTGCACGACACTATTCATCATTCATTTATCATCAGTGTAGTAGTAACAGTGCATTAGCATAGCCCATTAACTAATTACTATAACTGTAAACAATGACTATGTAAACACATGCAGAATGTAAACATTGAAAATGTAAACAATACAAACAATGTAAACAATAACAATGTAAACAATAACAAAGATCAGCAACAATACAAAAACTTTCGCAGAAATCAACTAAAAATAAAGCAGAAATTAATGAAATATCACAAAAAATGTGACGATATCTGCGCTATAATTAAACAAAATACATGACACCACAGTGTATAAACAAAAATGTTGTATGAAACTAAATTATAGACAAGAGTAGGCTAACAAATACAAACAAATCAAAACAAAACTAAAGAATGCGAAATAATAACGAAAACAATATTAAAACATGTCATCACAGCTAACATAAATAGCAACAGAAGTCGCTTAGCAAATTCCAGTATCGGAAATTTGCAAACCCTACAGAAAACGCTCACAATAGACGACCTCTATGACGTGGCATAATCTAACGGAGACACCACCCAACCGAGAACCCGCAGAAATATAAACATATAACATATAGAATGAGATGATACACAGAAGACTCAGCAGAAGTATAAGGGCACAGTTTACATACAAACAGGCCACTTAACTTAACGGCTTCCAATCGTAGAACAGCAGAAAAACGGATGTCAATCAACGTCCTAAAGAGCGAAGCTCCAACGATGATGGCACATCTGAACTGCTGCCACTGCTAACACGATGGTACAAGAGCTTCTGAAATACTGTGTGTTGAGTTGTTTCGGCACTTGACCTTCTAATCCAAAAGTAAGTTGATGGAAATCGGTACTTGGCCTTCTTCAGAAAACAACCCGTTTCAACCGGCACTTGACCTTCACAAAAACGACAGCACTGGAACCTTGACAGCAGCAACTTGCTTGACTTGCGTAAAAGATAACAGCAGTCCGAGTTATCCGGCAACATGGAACAACGCCGGGTACTGTCAAATTCTTGTTTCCGTCAAAAAAATTGAAATTTTGACTTTTACCGGGCAACGCCGAGTACTTTGAAAATTTTGAAGATGTTGACTGTATTGAAGAATGTTAATTTCTTGAAGGATGCTGATGAATTCTTGTTGAAAATGAAGTGGGTAAGGGACCCCGTGTTTGCTAGTACCAGAATCAAACCAGCTTATGGCCACCAAATGATGCGTGATGCCATATGATGATGGATGGTATCCGCATGTCTGGTTTTGTGTAGTGTGCAGATGTGTTCAGTCAAAACAATGTTCATACAAAAATAACAGGGCAATCCACATAGGACGTCAGTAAACTCACGACGTATAAAGTCAATGATTCTTGAAAAACAGCCCGTTGACGTTTTTTCTTCATTATTTATTGTGGACGCCACAGTGACAAAATGGTTACGCGAATATGTAGGCACATCAAACAGTCATTATCACAGCAACATTCAATACAGCAATAGACGGTAGACAGCATTACAATGATGAGTCAGATGCATGTTATATTTCAAAGTGCTGTAAATGTAGTCAGGTGGAAAAAACTCCATCCTTTTCTATAACAGCCAGGAGATAACCAGATGTATGAGATCAGTTCACTCTCCTTAGTTTGACTTCAGCAAGACAGACACGTCTGCCGAAGTATAAATAATGTCCACAAAAATATCCTCTAGATAATAAAGGTTTTCCAAACCTAATTCATTTAACAAAGTAGCAAGTAATGGTCCTTGGTACATGCATCAACCGATGCAGTACAATGCAGCGACATGTGAGCTGGGAAAAAACATCTCGTGGCGACGACTTTCGGAGACAGGCTATGAATCGAAATCGCTCACGACCCAAAATCGATAGAGTTAATGAAAAAGTCAATTTACCTTGCTTTCATGAAATACACAGAAATATCACGCCTCCCGACATGTGGGAAAACACTAGAGGTATTATCTCGAATAAACGAAATATCCATTAAGAGGACTACACATCCCTGACAGAACAAAAAATAGCGGAGATCCCCTCTTCAACGAGGCATCTCTTTCGCCATCAAATCGCTCACTCCACTAGTCGTGGGCGGAAACCGATCGACCAAACAACAAGACAAGTCATGCGCAGTCCAGCGCAAAAATGACCACAGCTCAAACTTACTGCATTCGATACCAACGCGAGAAGACAAATGCTTACCGAGAAAAGTGACTATAAATTCCAAGCAGTTGTTGCCCTTGCGTTATAAAACAGACATTGAAACAAAACGATGTTGCGAGAATTTATCACGCAACACTGTGGTCTGTCTGAATATAAAACTTCTTCCCGATCAGATATTTAGACAGTTTCTCCAGGCACCAGACCACAGCCAAAAGCTCGCGTTCGCCTGTTGCATATTTTTGTTCAGCAGGTGTAAGCTTGCGTGATACAAACAAGCACGGATGTAGAATTTCTTCATAGCATTGAAGCAAACATCCTGCGATTCCGCAACTGGAAGCATCTGTTTGAATCACAAATGGCACATGTAAATTTGGTAATAAGAGAATAGGAGGATTCTTAAATAAATTTTTTATCTTAATCAGAGCTTCTTCGCACTGCGGTGTCCATAAAAAATTTTTTGGACTACCTTTGGCCAGCAATCCGGACAAAGGAGCAGAAATCTGTGAGAAGTGTGGTATAAATTTATGGTAATAATTAATTAACCCCAACAAGCTTCTCACTTTATTTCTTCGCTGCATGAATCACTCCTTCATCACCTTCAAACCTTGTCCCACGGAGTGCATCTTTAAGTGGACCAAATAGATGAAAATCAGAGGGTGCCAAATCGGGACTATAGGGTGGATGGGGTAGTACAGTCCAACCCAATTTGATGATTGCTTCCCGTGTTGCCAGACTTATGTGAGGGCGCGCATTGTCGTGAAGGAGAAGCAGGTCTGCTGGATTCTTTTGCGGCCAAACTCTGCGAAAACGTTGATTGAGTTTTTTCAATGTCTTAATGTAAGCTTGCGAATTGATTGTCTCTCCTCTTGGCATAACGTCCACAAGAATCACACCTTCAATGTCCCAAAAGACAGTGATCATGACCTTTCCAGCTGAAGGAATTGTCTTGAATTTCTTTCCTCTTGGTGATTGCGGATAGTGCCACTCCATTGACTGTCTTTTTGTCTCAGGTTCAAAATGATGTGCCCAGGTTTCGTCACCTGTAACGATCTTAGCCAAAAAGTTCTCTCCATCAGCATTGAAACGCTCCAACAATTCAGAAGGAATTGCTTTCCTTTGCAATCGGTGGTCATTTGTGAGACTTCGAGGAACCCATCTTGCGCAAACCTTAGAAAATCCGAGAGTTTTTATAACTGCATTTGCACTACCAATGCTGACTGACAGCTTTAAGGCCAATTGTTGAGTAGTGATTCGCCTATCAGCGCATTTCAACATTTCTGCGTTGGTGACTGTGGCAGGACGTCCACAGCGCGGCCGATCAAGCAGCTCCGTATCTCCACTTCCTGATTCTTTGATTCTCTGAACCCAGCGACTGACTGTATTCCTGTCGACTACAAAACTTCCATACACATCACATAGACGCTTGTGAATATTCACAACAGTTTCCTTCTCTGCAACGAGAAATTCTATCACAATTCGATGTTTATAACGCAAGTTGCTAACACGCTCCATTTCAACGGTTTAGGGCAGCCGTATTATTTGGCCGGTTGTGGTGCAATTTGGTGCACACAATTGGCACATGCGATATTTGAAGTGTGCAAAATTTCATGCTTCTATCTTCATTATTAGCTGAGAAAAACGATGTGGTGCATTACTTTCTGAACGCCTCTCGTATGTTCAGTTATACGACACCATCAAACAGATATAAAGAAACTAAGTAGAACTAGACATATTAATAAGAGAAAATGAAATGTTTAAATAACATTACAAAAATGTTACAATACAAGTCGTCTTTAAATTAACAATGAGACAAGAGATTTTAGATCACAGACGAATAAAATTGTAAACAATACGGAAACTAGGTTATGCAAATTAAAATGACTTAGGCACGTGACGTCACAACTAGCACACAAAATATATGTTTGTATTGCGAACTGAAGCTTCAGTTAATTTATATCCTAACAAAAGAGTTAGTTCTTCAGTCAGCAAATACAATCATTTAGCCCTAAAAGTCGTTATTCTTACTTGAATTTTTCCGCAAGGAAATATATCCGAGTACAGAATAAGCCCTAGCCAACCTTCCCACGAATATACATAAAACATATAGGTTTTATACACATAATGATAATGAGTAGAACTGCAAATAAAACAGGCAAGTGACAGTGGAGTAAAATTGAAGGCCAAAGCTAGCCAACTGGACAACACACTCTAGTCAAGATCTCTAATCTAGACAAGAACTTATCTTAATAAGATCCCGCCATTGTGATTTATGAAAACCACAACAAGATTCACACAGCTGTTTGAGTCGTCCCCATTGAGCAGCAGACGTCCGGTTGATTGAAGATAATACGTTCACATTTAGTATCGAACGAATTTCTGTCGAAATATTTTCCCGGTTGATCTGGACGTACAGCAAGGGTATGGCTGGTCTTCACTGTTCTCTGGGTCGATTCAGGATTAACGATTTGAAGAAGTAAGATCAAGTTACCTCAGCGCTGAAAGTGACCGTTAGCAGGAATTTTGACTCGACCTTGACATTCATAGATTTCTGTGCGTACTTGAGTTGCCAGATTTGACTTGCGTCTTGAAGAAATTATTCGAACTGTTCAATGTCCCCTTTGGCTTTGACCGTTTCGAACTGAAATGTTCTTGAAGTTGTTTCTATCGAAATTTTCCTATCTTGAGCCTGATCGGCTTATTAGTTTCATTTTGCAGATTTAGAGCCGTTATTGTGTGATTCAATTATATTAATTTAATCTCATTGTCGTTCATTACTCATATTAATTCTCCAGCAGTGTGTAATTAGTGTTTTAAGATTATCATTAGTAGATAAAATACTGGACCTGACCTTTTTACATCCACTGTCACAGCAGCATCATGGTTGACTTGGAATAATTCAGCAATTAAGACAAGTTTCCTTTGCACGACTGAATATTTAATACATTTCCGTTTTTCCCCAAAAGAAAACAGAACGTGTGCACACAAATTAATACTTGCATTAAACATAGTTCTAGGATCTACTCAATGTTCATCCTACAAACATTGCACGTCTCTGTTAACCGTTAATTCTATAAGCGTTTTAGAGTCTGCAACCAACCTCTTTTCCAATCCGTCTCTTGGAATTATTATCACTTATTAATACTCGTGATATCCTTATTTAATATTCATATAATCCGTCTATGTCTACTTATTCAAATACTTTGGCTTTCCTAGCCAGGCTTTTAACTGCCATATATATAACTTCACTTGCGAACGTATCCTCCGATATTCCGCGATTATACTTGGACTCTCTGGTCTTATACA
>JAMPIV010002956.1:0-61982 GCA_024509875.1 Oreohelix idahoensis
CACTTAGTAATATCACCATCATACAATACCATCAAAACCAATACATTCGTGTTTTGTTGTTGTTGTTGCTTTTATTTTGTTGTTGTTGGATTTTTTTGGAGGGGTTCTGCCTTTATTTCCCTTACCCTGGGGAATCCAGACCAAGGACTACCTTGTAATGCTGTCAACTGGTTTTCTCAATGCATGTCGTAGCCAAGGCCAGCGTCTTCTCATTACATCTGTTATATTAATATAAAAAGATGCTCAGGCAAACATGACATTGTTCGATTATATTGCTCATAGATCTATTATTATTTAGGATTTAATGTCAAACAAACCAAAATATTTCTTATACATTAGAATATGAACGCTTTCAGGAATCTGGACATTATTCTGAGTCCGAAAAGTGTCTTTAATCTCTACATTAGTTTTACTATTTCTGTTCTCTTTTTTTAAAATAAGCAGTCAGATAACATGTTCTTCCAAGCTTAGCTTTTCTCATAATAAACAGACGACGCTAAACTTGAGAAGAGTGTTAATTCACATGATCTGTCGTCTCAGCTTGGTGATCAATTAAAAATAACTTAACTCTTTGACTCCGGACTTATTTTCCACCCTGTGCCGTAATTTAAATTCGTGATAGACTAAAATAACTTTCAGAGCGTTGTTTTGGGACGGGTATCAAATCTGACCAACGCTCTGAGCGTTGTTCCGAAGTCAAAGAGTTAAGTAAATAAACATACAACTATCTGAGTAAATAAACTGCCTTGTGATAAGACGTGACATCATTTCAGTATTAATGACATACACTCTTGGAAAACGGGCTATTTGTGGATCACCAGATTTGATATCATTGTGACAGTGAGGCCTATTACCCCATCATTATCCGTGCCAATGAAATAAGTGCATACATTTTAGTAGCACCAATCAAAACCATCGACGGTGACAAGGACTCACAACACCGTCGAGCTAATTAAAAAGTTAAAATCTTAAGGAAAGTTCCATATAGCAGGCCTCGGCGAAGGTTGTGTTTGTACCTGTGAGTTGTTGAGAAGCCATGTTTGAGCTGTCTCATTTACGCAGAACCACAAAGGCATTTCTAAGTTGTAATTCTTGATTTTTTTCAGAATGAAGTAGGTTGTGTTTAAAGTTTAATGCTATATTTCTGAATTAGGAGCAAGGACTGTGTAGGGTAGTAACTCAAGTAAGTACGTCTCGATTTTCTTTCAGTCCCCAGCTAGATTTATTAGGGGAAGAAAACCTAGAAACAGCTGTAAATCACTTGAAGGCTCAGAAGCTGAAGAAGATATCACATTTAAGTATTGAAAGTAAAAGGCGCAACTACTTTTACTGAAAAGTTGTGGAAGCGAAGGTCAAAGTAACCTAGGTCGTGAACCACACCTTGGATTTTATTGTATCTCACACGATTTATGGAGAAAGATGAGAATACGGATACATGCAGAAAACTACCTTCAGAATGAAAGAAATTGATTTGATTCCAGCTGCATTTTGTTTATCATGTATTCTGTAAATAAACTATGTTATATGACTTGGCTGAGTTAGGCAGATTTGTCGAGTTTGAATTCAAAGTTACAACACTGTTAGTGAGTACTCCACTATAGCATATTATACTGGTCACAAAAAGTAGGGCATATTTTAAGATGGTATGTATTATTTTACAAAAGAGTGGATTTCGTATTTTAATGGTTGTACGGACATATCGAGCACGCTCTTCTCCACTCTCACGTGCAATATCATGTTGACCTGGTGACTCTTGATGAGTAAGCCAATCCCAAGAACAGAGGTGGGGCCCATCCGTAAAGTTCACACATTATTCTTTTTCACACAAATGCGTGTATCTCGGGTTTGATGAACACTACTCACCATGGACAGGTATAAAAAGACTCTGCAACAGATACAATTTCTTTTCTTCGTCATGGAACGTTTGACAGAACAGCAGAGATGGAAAGGCATAGGCATGTTGCAAACCGGAAGTCGGCAAGTGGATGTTGCTCGGAACCTCAATGTTTCACAGTCAGTTGTCAGCAGACTGTGGAACAGGTATCAAAATTTCCGCACAGTGGCTGATCTGCCTTGGACTGGCCGCCCAAGAGTCACTACACGCCGCCAAGATCAACTTCTTGTTACTCAGGCCCTCAGAACTCGGACTCTAAATGCTATTCAACTTCAGCAACACCTTCAACAGACCACTGGGATCCGGGTCTCAACTCAGACAGCACGAAACCGTTTGCACCAAGTGCAACTGGCCTCACGCAGACCGTTTGTAGCTTTGCCCATGTCACCACAACACAGGCGAGCAAGAATGGATTGATGCCAACGTCATCATCGGTGGACCAATCAACAGTGGGCATCAGTGATGTTTTCTGATGAGTCCCGTTTCGTTTTGGATTTTCATGATCGTCGAATACGTGTCTAGCGACGGCGAGGTGTGCGTTACCAGCCTCCTGCAACTGTTGCACACAACCGTTATGAAGGTGGCAGTGTAATGGTGTGGGCAGGCATCTGTATGAATGACAGGACCGACCTTCACATATGCCAGGTCAATATCACAGGGCTCTACTACCGTGACAACATCATCGAGCCTATCGTTGTGCCATTTGCTCAACGGCACTGACCAGATTTCATCTTCCAGGATGACAATGCACGTCCTCACCGTGCTCGCGTCGTCCAAGATCACCTTCAGATGCAGCATATCCGAACGTTACCGTGGCCGCCGATGTCCCCGGCCTGTCTCCTATTGAGCATTTGTGGGACCTCCTGAATAGACGCGTCCAACAACGTCCAGCCGCTCCACAGACTCTTCAGCAGTTAGCCCACGCCCTTCAGCAGGAGTGGCAGATAATGCCTCAAGACAACATCAGAAGGCTTATTTGCAGTATGAGACGTCGTTGCAATGCATGTTTAGCGGCAAATGATCTGGCTATTCGGTTACAAAGCAACAGGGATCGTCCTTATTATAGAAGAACAACTCTAATTAGTCGTATCGCATCTTGGAACAACCATCCTCGATTACATATTTTTCTTACCTGAATCGCAGCAAAAACGAGCAGATTAGAAACTCGTGTATAAGGTATATCACTCCAACGTGTTAAGAACCCCCTGATGAAATGTCGGCACCTTGAAATTCCTTGGGCACCAGCACTACAGGTGTCACGGCGCAGGTATGCGGGGCTCTCACCTATCGCTCCCTGATAAGAATGACCGAACGGAAACTATGGGATACGGATTTGGCACATTTAGAAAATTGTTTAAAAACCTGATACCGTTTATACGTTGATTATAATGATTTCTACTAATGATTTTGTCGGCGTCTGTGGCCTAATGGATATGAACGCAGTTTCATAATCCAGATATACCAGGTTCGAAACCTGCTGCAGGCGGTTTGGTAGTAGATCGCTTTGTGTGGATTTTTAACAAAGGTATAAGCGCCGTACCGTTCAGAAAGCAATGGCAAACTACTGAATGAAACGAATTGCCTAGAAAAATCACAAACAGCCAATAAAAGCTGGGGTTGATTGCCACGTCCTGTAAAGGATAAGCAACTAACTAACTAATGATTTACTTCGCTTTATTAACCTGTATGTGTACTTTCACAACACTGACTAGGGGTGTATAATTAACCCTACATAACACGACATTCACTGAAGCCCTGTTTGAACAGAATAAAAGCAGTCTTCGCTAAATGTGGTGCTAGTGAGCGGTATATAATGGTGATAAGTTACGATATACTAACTTAATTCATAAATATAATGGTACACTTCGTTGTAAAAGAAAATGGCGTTGGAAGAAATATTATATTGTATAAACTGAAGATTTGCAGCAAATAAATTTTATGTTTTCTTCTTTCTTTCTTTCTTCTTTTTTTTAATTAAATGGGACAGCCAAATAAAAACACACACAATAAGTAAAGTGTCTCATTCAAACAAACCTGTACGTGATTTGAATAACATAAAGTCTTATAGTAGACAGAAACGAATGATTCCCATGCCCGTGGGACAGTTTATTAAAACATACCGTTCGACAGCTATGAGAGAGTGTTATGATTAAAATTCATAACGTTTATGTCGATATACTAGGCAGCTCAATAGGGCTCCTTTTTTGTTTATTTTATACGGAGTCACTTATTAATAAAGGAAGTGACGTCATGCCGATATGGTTTACTGGCAAAGTGAACAAATTTGAAGCAGAAGTGAGGTGATCGTCTGCAAGAGAGAGGCGGCTTGTGTTTGGAAGTGAGAGAACGTATGTGTTTTGAGCTCCTGCAGTATTATGTGTTTTTACGGAATTATTCCATCACCAGGACATCATTATACTTGGTTGAGGTGCCCCTGGCTTATTCTAGTAAGGAAATGTGTGCCTACTCATAAAGATGTCCAAAGGACGATAATAAATTAAGTTTGAATGATTGCCAATGACCAGCATTTGATAGGGAACAAACTGGACTAATACGTACTACTGCATTTTGCCTTTGGGCCTATATATCTTTTACCATGGAGCTTTTTGTCAAAACGAATAAACTGCATGTTTGTAAAATTGTGAAGGAGGTGTTGGTCCGCTCAGTGCAGTTATGCTGATTTCGTGTCATATGACTGCCCCTAGAGTCTATTATGCAACGGAGAATATCTCCGGAATAATTAACATTACGACACGCATCAGAGAGCATTGTGCATACGCAGTGGATACTGTCACATAATTGGGTTCGCTCTCTTTTTTCTCCGGCAGTATTGTTATTTTAGAGTCATTGTTTGTTACAAAGACATTAATTGTGATTAAAAAATAGACAAAGGATCCCGTTTTACACCCGTTAAGGCATATTGGGAATATGGTGTTAGGCTCATAATTTCTTCATCATCGGCACACTAGGGGGGATGTGGTCAGCATGACGCCGGCCGCCTTAACCTTCCCAGAAGTTGCTCTGGTACCCAATTCATGAGGCTGGGTCGACCCCGGAGCCGTTTGCGGTCTAAAAAATCCCAACTTAATTGGGGATCGAACCATGGACCACAAGGCTAGGAAGCCATTGCACAAACCCTTGCGCTACCGCGGCTCCCATTATTTGTGATAATGTAGGACATTTTAGTGATGATCATTACTAAGAATTGACGGAAATGCCAATTCCATATTTGGAAAGTGACCTTTTAAATAACACGCAGATGTTTCCTATTAGAAATTATTTGAATAAAACCCATCAAACCACGCGTGATTGAAACTATTGGATGGCATTCGAGATGTAAATACAACAACATTTCTGATTGGAGCCTGGTCTAATAGTAAACAACAACGTGCGTAGGACGAAAGTTGCGATATAACCAGGGGCAAAGTCTTTTACAGACAGGGGGTATGATGTGCTGGTGTTGTGGGTAGTGGGTTTCCCACCTTGCTTCACCCTAGGCCTAGTGAATTCTTGTTCATGAAAGGAGCGACCATTGCGGTGTTAGTCTCTTGGCCTAGCAAAACCTCTCATACCCCAAGATCGTTGTGCGTGGTGAAGAGCCACACCCTCCTCGAGGTAGTCCTGGTAACTGAGGGTGCGAATCCTCAGGCTAAACACAACGGATCTAGAGGAGCAAACCTCGATAATAAAACCGGTGCACTACACCGTACACGCCCTCTGTGGGTGGGAAGGAGCCAGATGGATACTGAACAAGTCTTGGGAGTGGGAACGAGTGTGGACTGCTCCCTGAAGATCGGAACCCATCGTACAGGCACAGAGACTCAGGACGTGACGATCCTATTGCCTTCAACTCTTGGTCACATGCCTAGAGCCTCGGAGAACTCGGCGTAACCAGCAGGCAATTTGGTGGCGGGGAAAGAGCACTGTGAGCCCTACCTTGGCTACGTATCACAAGGAGACGCAGAAACACCTCCTTTATCTCCCCTAGAGCTGGCACAGTACACTTCTGGCTTCTACCCGGGGCGGTAGGAAATCCACAGGCACCCCAGCATCACAATGCCATGAAGATGACAAAGTTGGAATTTACTAACTCAAACCTGGCAGAGCAAGTCCTCCATCAGATGCGGCCGATGCTGGGCCCACTGGCGCGTGGACACGTCCCGATCCCCATCGAGACTTGCCCGGGGAGCCCACCCCGGCTCAAAAAAGCAGAGAAGGCCACTCTCCAAACCTCCGATGTCTTGCGGGCAGTGTTAGGATGTGCAAGAACATGGACAGGAAGACTCCACAACTTCCCCACTGAAGACACGCCCACGGCGATCGTTGCCTCAATTTGCTGTGTGTGGTGTACCCGGAAACGGGGCCTCCCAGTACTGAGGCACAGTTAAGTCCCCGATGTCACTTATCGGTGCAGAGTTGAGAGAGATGGCTGAGCATCACAATCCCCCCTGTGTTGCAGCATGATGAGAACCCAGCATTGCACACTGAGCTTGGGGGGATCACTTGGGCACCAGACTTAATACTGGCTCTTGACTGGATGGCCGCATGCAGGAGATTTCTACAATGGAGGGTTGGCAGGTGGTGGGTATCTGGAAGTGGCTCTGTGCAGGACGTGAGGATTCCTTGGGAGAGCCCAGAGCCAGAGCACAGCATTGTGCAAGCTCTGCATAGTTGGAGAGCCCCCTGGATGACGGGGAATGCACAGTGTGCTACCCCACCTATCCCCAACTGCTAACTTAGAACCAGAGTTGGGTCCTCTGTATGCGTGCCAGGCCAGGATAAAATGCCTGGGAAAGAGACTGGAGCTCAGAACTCCCTAACTCAAAGTTGCAGGATGGCAGAAAAGCCATGGGAAAGACAGGTCTATTTTGAAGATAACGCAATCATATTTTCATCATACG
This sequence comes from Oreohelix idahoensis, assembly GCA_024509875.1. Classification (NCBI taxonomy): domain Eukaryota; kingdom Metazoa; phylum Mollusca; class Gastropoda; order Stylommatophora; family Oreohelicidae; genus Oreohelix; species Oreohelix idahoensis. The sequence continues at coordinate 6,796 of JAMPIV010002956.1, forward strand.
AGCTCGGACGCCGCCTCGGTAAACAAGGTCCGCGCAGAGCAGTGACACCCCCAGGCTGCTTGCGAATAGTCTACTACTGGGAACATAAACAGATTAGGGATGAGCCCACTCTCCCGTTGAATAGGTGCTAAAGTCGTAGATACTGGGCCAGAAGGCGCACCGGAAACCACAGTATCACGCAACTCGCTTTTTTTTTCTATGGAGAGTACACCGTCAAATAAATCTCGTACTGGTGCTCGCTCTGTGGAGCTCCACCAGGCAGGTGCAGTGCCGGGCTCTGAGCCTCGACAGAGCCCACCCTCAGCTACTGGAGGACCCTCTAGACCGTCTTGTGGAGTCAGCAGACGGCGGAGGAGAACTACTGACCAAAACAAAACAGAAAAAGAGAAACCCAGAGTGCCACTTGTCATGATGCACTGGAATGCAGAGGGAGTGAACAGCAAGCAGGCTGGATACAGCAAAAAGACAGAGCTGGAAAACATCTTGTATGAGAAGCAAGTCAGTGTTTGCTGTATCCAAGAGACTCACTTGAAAGCAGATCAAACCTTTAAAATAAGGGGATATCAATGCTTCAGATCCGACAGAAAAGATAGACGAAAAAGGAGGAGTACTTACTCTTGTAAAGAATAACATTCATACACACGAAAGGAAAACCTTCATGGATGGAGCAGAATATCAGCTGTTGCAGATAAAGGTAGACAAGATGGAAATAGAACTCCTGAACTATTACTGTCCGAACAACAAACCCCTGAGTCTCAGCTCTATACAGGTACCAGCCACCAACTTTATAGCAGTTGGAGACTTTAATAGCCACTCCCAGAGCTGGGGCTATAACCATCTGGATCACAGTGGTGAAGAGGTTGAAACTTGGCAAGATGATCACTCCCTAATCCTAGTCAATAATGCCACAGATACTCCTACCTTCTACTCCAGAGGATGGCACACAACTTCAACACCAGATCTTGCCTTCTCCACACCAGATATAGCTGGATCTATTAGTAGAGAAGTAGGAGACCAACTAGGGGGAAGCGACCATCGCCCAATCTTTCTTACTGTCCAGAGTGCAACTCTCAGTACAGGCCCAGCCATTACAAGATGGAACTACTAAAAAGCCAACTGGGGTTTATTCAGGCATCAGGTGAACACGCTGCTGTCTACCCTCAAGGTACAGAACAGAGACATTAATGAAGTGGTAAAAGACATCAACAGATGCATACTACAAGCTGCAAAAGAAACCATTCCCAAAGGATGCCGGCGTAACTACATACCATACTGGTCCAGCACACTCCAAGAACGTCAGGAAGCTATGGACAGGGCTAGAAAGGACGCAGAGTCTCAGCCTTCACTTGAAATTCACAACAAATGGAAAAAGGCTGTAGCAGAGTTTCAGAGAACAAAGCTAGAAGAAAAACGGAAAAGCTGGAGAACTAAAACGGCATCGCTGAACCTTGAGAAAGACGGCAGGAAACTTTGGAGATTAGTCAAGTCTCTAAATGAAGAGCGTTCCTCACCTAGGCAGACTATCACGTTGAATGAAGGTGGCAAACTTTTCAGAGGAAAACAAGCTGCAGACTTGTTTGCTAGAAGATACAGTTCAGAAAGCAACTTACCCATTAACATAGATCATCAGAGAGAGATAAGAAAAGAAATACTGGCAACCATGGGACAGACAGATACTCTTGCCCCAATGAGGGAACCCATCACACTAGGAGAACTACAGAAGGCTATTTCCAAGCTTAAGTTTCAAAAGTCACCCGGCCCAGACAAAATCAGCAACGAAATGCTAGTAAATCTGAGCTCAGCAGCAAAGACAAAACTGCTTGAGATATTCAACCACAGCTGGTTGAAAGGAACGGTACCCCAAGTATGGAGAGAAGCCATCACAATACCCATACTAAAGAAAGGGAAATGTAAGACCGAGGCTGCAAGTTACCGGCCAATCAGTCTCACAAGCTGTGTTGGGAAGACTATGGAGCGAATAGTCAACCACAGATTGAAATGGTATTTAGAGTCTGAGCAGATCCTGGTGCCGGAACAAGCTGGATTTAGAGAATGCTACAGTATAGAAGACCAAGTTACTTACTTGTCTCAAGCAATAGAAGATGCCTTCCAGGAGAAGAAAAAGGTCCTAACGATCTGGGTCAACTTCAAGCAGGCCTTTGACAAGGTGTGGAAAGATGGCCTCATTGCAAAACTTAGGAGAAGTGGAATCCAAGGCAACATGATGAAATGGATCCAGTCATACTTGCATAACAGGAGAACTAGAGTCACTCTTGACGGTCTGCAGAGCAGAAAAGTGTTGCTCCATCAGGGGGTACCTCAAGGAGGAGTAATTTCCCCAACACTCTTCCTTGTTTACATCAATGACCTGGTGAAAGATCTCTCTGCAGGAGTTAAAGCTGCCTTATATGCAGATGACCTAGTACTCTGGTGCACTGATGAAAATGTCACCACAGCAAATTATAGAATGCAGTGGACAGCAGACATGCTAGTGTCATGGGCAGAGAAATGGCTTATCACAATAAACACAGACAAAACCTCCACAACACTGTTTTCCCTCGCCCCCAAGGACAAATCAGCTAACATACACCTAGGGACAACCGTGATCGAGGAAGAAAGCTACCCCACCTATCTTGGGGTGACATTTGACCAAAGGCTTACATGGAATAAGCATATTGAAAATGCAGAAGGAAAGGCCCGAAGACGACTAGGCATACTCAGAAAATTAGCAGGTACCAACTGGGGAGCAAATGAACGAAATCTAAAGAAGATTTATAATGGAGTAATAAGACCACACTTAGAGTTTAGCTCAGCAGCATGGTCATCAGCTGCTAACTCACATCTGCAGTCTTTGGACAAGGTGCAAAATCACGCTCTCAGGCTCATTACAGGAGCCATGAAAACTACACCAATAACAGAGATGCAGAAGGTTGCTGGATTACAGACATTGTCCCATAGAAGAGACACAAAAACCATGATCCAGATGGAAAAGTACAACAGTATGCCAATGCACCCAATGAAGGCAAGACTAGATGATCTGGCATTGGGACGTCTAAAGCGTAGCAGCTTTGTGCATCGGGGGAAAAGACTCATAAGACAGCTTCAAGAAGACCTATCCATGAAGACAACACCACTGAAGCCCACCCTATACCCTGTACCATGGGAGCAGGCCAGCAGTGCCCTCCAAATTAATACATCAGTCAGTGGTCTCACAAGTGGATGTGAGTATAATGATCTGCAAAAACGAACTGCTACATTGAGTATGATCCAAGAAAGCTATCCCGATCAATCATGGATACATGCCTATACAGATGGATCAGCAACTAATGCTGTTAGGAATGGAGGTGCCGGTATCTTTATCTCATATCCTGACAACCACTATGAGACTAGGCACATTCCCACTGGTAAATTCTGTTCCAACTATACAGCTGAGGTTCAAGAGCAAGCTGTAAATATGATTTATAACACCAACTCTGACTGCCACCAGGTAGTCATCCTCACAGATGCACTGTCTGTCCTGCAAGCTTTCAAGGGTGATAAACTCCCGCATCTGAGAAATGAACTAAACAAGGTAGCTGCCAAAAAGAGAACCATACTTCAGTGGGTACCATCTCATTGTGGTGTACCCGGGAATGAAAAGGCAGATAAACTTGCAAAAAAGGGAGGAGAATGTGAACAAGAAGATAATGAAGTCACATACTTTGAGAAAAAGAGAGCTATCCAGACTATCAGAAGAGAACAGAACCAACCCAAAGACGACTATCACACTCTCGACCGGCAGGGACAGATAACTATTTTTCGACTCTGGACAGGGCATAACAAACTGAATAAACACATGCACAAGCTACGATTGTCTGCTTCACCACTGTGCACATGTGGATTAAATGAACAAACTGCTGAGCATGTTCTACAGGATTGTCCTCTGTATGACCAGTTAAGAAAGATATACTGGCCCAATGACTCAACACTAAACTCAAAGCTATATGGAGTTAAAGAGGAACTTCAAACAACAGTCGAATTCATCATGAGAACTCGTCTGACGGTGTAATCATCAAAGATGCGATCGCAAGAAGAAGAAAAAGAAGCGATATAACCTGACACTTTAGTCGGGTGAAAGCACTGCGAAATTCAACTCGTCAAGAGACCAGCCAGGCAGCCAGAGTAAAGAATTCGTTTTAACGGACCGGACCTTGCTTGAGCATCTTGATGACCTTCATATATCACAGGAAAACTATACCTTTATTAACACGGAAAACTGGAATCCTAGGAATCGGAACACAAAGTCAGAAGTAGGAACTTATTGTAAAGTAACACTACAGACCGCATGTAAGAGGCATCTTAAACAAGTTGCCTTAACTGTTTCTCTGAGTCAGGAGTCTGTGATCCAAAAGACAACTTTGGGGTGAGTTGTACATTGATAATTCTATATTTTACATTATTAACACGTGAAATAAGATGTATATATTGACATGTGAATATTAATAGGTGAAAAACTGCTAGTAGATGTCCAAGTCATACAAGGCTGTCAACCTCAACATATAGAATGATGATTTCATGAAAACCACTGCAAGGGCTGGTGACTGCTGTATGCAAGTTTCTTATAGAGAACCAAAAGCAGAGGTAGTCCCAAGTTCCATATGGAGCAGGGAGTGAATGATGAGAGAAATGATGTTCATACTTATTATATTGTTAACCTTTTCAACCAATGCAGAGGTAAATGTAAACCTACTCAGTCTAAATGTAATAAACGTTTTCCGCTCACTAGGATTAAGATTAATTCTCAGAGAGGTTAAAGTTCTGAGGTAGATAGAATGGTGGAATGGAAAGAGGGGGGCACATGAATGTGTGTCAGGAAAACGCAATACTCAAGAGGGTATTTGTTCTCTTCTTTTATGACTTTAGTCGGTGGTACCAATTGAGAGTACTATCTCTGGAACAAGTCTATCTGATAACCAAACATCAGCGGGTGCGAAAACTCATCAAAAACTGTTAAACATAATTGATTATTAAATTTGTTATTTGTGTATATACAAATTTAACGTTGATTTAATCATTTTGAATATATTGTACCCGTATGTCTCAGTCATGTTAAATACACTTAAAACAGATCTACTAAATTAAAATTTCGCTCAATTAAATCAGCTGTGTTCTTGAACGAGCTAATTATAAGATAAATCATTTATATCCATCTTCACGAAAGGGGACGGGAAAGATACAGAGTTAATGTGCTCTGACTCATTCAGCATCGTTCTCGATTTCTTAAATATCTTGTGAGCGTTGCCCTCAAGGTAGAAGCATCATTATCCTTTTATCTACAACTCTGCCAAGAGTAATCTTATGCGAAGGTAGACACCTTGGAAGACCCACATTAGATACTTTAGGTTTTGGACACTGTTGTAACCACTACTGTAGAGCAAAGGGGAGGCAACCCATGACAGATACGACTAAGTTTGTTCAGGAAACTGCACACATCGAAGTTTGTATCATTGCCATCAAAGAAAACCTTATATCTGGTTCTGTTTTTTTGTTTTGTTTTGTTTCGTAACTTCATTGTAAAAAGCGTGCCTGAACTGAAGATTCTATTGTGCATGTGCCACGCACTTGACACTGTAGAATTTTACAATTATTATTCATTTGTTTCTCTATACACAGCATTGCAACAAAAGCTAATTTAATATTCAGAGCCAATAAGTCCTCCTCTCAGACAAGTACTTTGGCTCTCTTACAGACCTCATACAACGGCTGGACCTAGTGTAGCCAAGTCTCTAACACTTCATTCTCCTACGGCAGTATCTGCTAAGGGACTACCTTTACCTTTTACCTCAGTAACACTGGGCGAGGGGGTGGGGGCTGACTACTTGAGTAGTGACTATGTAGTGGTATTTGATGGTATTGTATGATTGTGATATTACTTAGTGTGATGCATGAGGTCAGCTGTGAAGGCTCCTGAGATAAATGTAGCTGTGAATTTTCAGAAGGCCCTTCTTGCTACCACTACGACCTCACACCTATCTTTTTTTTTCTAATGAATGTGGCTACGTTAAAATTCTAGGGTATGATATGTAATGTGTTGTGGTAGTTTACATACACACACACACACACACAGATATTTAACAATTCTAATAATATTAATAAAATGTTATGACACACTGAACTAACTCAAGCTGTGTAAAAGTTTGATAATAAATTTTCTTTAAGTTTATTTGTTCTGAACCAAGGTTTTATTTTGGTCAGAACATATGAAAGGTTTTGCAATTATTAATGAAATGCATGAATATATGGCATAATAAATGAAAGGAGTGTACATATGTATGTTACAAGACTAGTTAATATTACTACTGTTTATAGTTGTAATGTTTCTGGGAGAACGTTTAATGGATGTGCTGTTAGGGTGGCCTCATCACTCCCTGTCTATGGCGACTACACATTGTCCATTTATTGATGATATTATAATCGGTGTGTTAGAAATTAAGTTGGTGAGTATTCAGCAGTCCAGACGCTCACGTATCTTGAATGAGTAATCTGGTGCTGGAATCAGGTGGCCCCACCTCTCCGTGCTTGGGGGCAATATCAGGCTGCTCTGCCAAAATATAAACTGCACGGGTCCACTCTTGTAATATTCAACACCTCATTTGACACCACATTGGTGCCAAATAAAAACTCACAGTTCTGCAATAAAGTATTGGTCATGTGTCAGAATTCCATCCTCTAAACCATTTCTGGACACAACACTACACACAACAACAACACCACATAGACGGGTCAGATCACTTTGACCATACAACACATCTTACCAATTTGGTTTTACATAGGATAAGTTCTCCCAGACTACATATTCTGAAATATGTTCATTAGCTTCCTGCCATAGAATAGGATAGGTGATATGTTCCACTGATCTCAACACTTGATCTGTCCTTCATAATCCTTGCTGGAGTTTATGTATTTTATTTGTCTCTAGACCCTGAACTGGGGCGGGGGGTCTAGAGCGAATCCTTACTTGTTGTAAGGGATAGATTTTGATATGGCAGTATCAAATCACTCGAAACATTAAACAAATATTAAAATATACAAAGAAATACTTTCAGTCTTACCAGAATTATGAATATAGAACACAGTTATCTGCTAGCAAAACTCAGCTGAGCTGCTGGCTTTAGTATGGCGTCCCTCTAAATATTTCAATTAGCTTCTGGGAATTACACCACTAAATAATTCACTGTGTCTACTAGGACAACTTATGACGAATGGCAAAAATGCGCGTCTGAGCGCCGATAATATATTCATCTATGGCCAATCACCGCCTTTTTCTTTTCAAATTCAAACCTCCTACCAAAAAGTCATTTCAGTCATACCTCAGTCAAGTATGCATTATTGTCTGTTGGTCCGTCTGTCTCTACTTGCGTTTCACAAAAAAAAACACACTTGTTTTTTGAACCAACTCCGCCTTCCCCGACACAATTTTGCCTTTAAAGTTATTTTTAGCCGCAGTTCACCATCCCATCCCGTCTCTTTCATTCCAACTAGATTTTAGCACTTGAGTCTCAAGGCTACAGTTTTTTTGAAAATGTGGGACATTTTTTGTTTCAATGCAGACGCTCGCTGATATGAACAACACAGTCTTTTGTCAATATCTTTCTTATTATCTATCCGTCTGTATAAATGAAAGCATATTATTTCACTGCTCAAGATGGGCCATCCGGCCAGCTAGGTTTTATATTCCTAACATCATTATTAAGAAAAAGTTACTTTTCAAGGTTAGTTGGTTTTTCGAAATATTTCTAGCATCTTCTGTACTGCGTTTGCCGCTGAATTCAAATAAACGGACTAAGTTATCGCAAAAGCGTCCAAGAAATGACTGTTGCGTATAATAGCTAAGGTCCCTTTTGTCGATTTCTTTACCTTATGTCAACTTGGGGACGTGACTTTTCCTCCTTTCCCCACCAATTGCGTCTTTTAGCCTTGCTAGTTTCAAGCACGCGTTCAGTCATATTTTTTCCTTTTGATCTTCGTTCTCATCCCGTTCCAAGGGTAACGTTTTGCCATCACGTCTAACAATTTAATTTCCATGGCGGGTGATGACCCGCGGCGTGGGCGATCATGTATTCTAGTAGCTTACGCATTAGTTTTTATCCCTACGTTGTATCATTGGAGATATTTTAACGTTGTATCATGGTTAATTTTATGACACACTACCAAGTGGCATTCTCCAACACAGCTTTAAGCTCCACTGGTAAATGACCGCGCGCAGCCTTGGTTACAAATTACAAACTAACTGTATCCATTCTGCCAATATGATGAAAGTTTAAAAAGCATATAATAAATCTCCAGTAGAGATTTTGTTCAAACATTGCAAACAGGATCTAGCGAAGTGAATAATTAAGTGTTGCATATTCGTTAACCGGAGTGAAGGTTGGAGTGCGTAAGAGGTTTGGCGTCCGCTTCTAATTCTTAAGGTACCGGGTTCGCTCCCAGTACAGGGAATATAATTTAGGGAAATTTATTTTTCAGCAAGTGAACAGTATAAGTCATGAATATGGACTCGACATTAATATTGAGAAAAAAAAGACTATGATAATTAGCAAAACAGACGATAAACCCACATGAAAGATAAGCGTAAATGGGAAAATCCTGGAACAAGTCAAGAGCTATGTATATCTTGGTCATATAATAACAGAAGATGGCAGATGTGAAACAGAAATCAAGAAGAAAAGAGGAATGGCCAAAGCTACATTCAACAACATGAAACATATACTGACATCCAAACAGTTATCTCACAAATTAAAACTGAGAATCATAAAGGGGTGTTATACATATTCTGCATTTCTGTATGGTGCAGAAACATGGACGATGAATAAGCATTTGGAAGAAAGAATTGAGGCTCTTGAAATGTCGATATGTAGAAGAATGGGGCGTATCTCATGGAAAGAGATGAAAATAAATAAGGAGGTCCTGGAAAATCTAGGTATGAAAAGAGAACTAATGAGGGAGGTCAAAGTTCGGCAGCTAAAATACTTTGGCCACATAAAAAGGCATAACACCTTGCAGAAGACCATAACAGAAGAGAGAGTTGAAGGCAAACGTGCAAGGGGAAGACAGCCTATAAGTGGGAAGTTAACATCAAGAGATGGACAGGAAAGAGTCTATCAGAGTGCACCACCAAGACAAGAGACAGAAGACGTTGGAGATCCATTACAGCCAACCTTCGTTGTGGAGATGGCAACTGATGATGATGATGATGATGATTTTTCAGAACCAGTCGTTTATCTAATGATGTCTTACTCCTACTTGATCTCCTGGGTACTGAGATCCGATGTCTAACCTTCTCGGTTCAGGGCGAAAGAATAGGAGACCCCGAGTGCAAGTTGCGCACGTTAAAAATCCCTCGACAGTTGGAAATCGTAAAGAGTAGGCCATACGGTCGCTGCCCTATATAATTTAAAAATTAGGAAACCTACCCACCACAAAAATATTTATACAATGTGTGATTTCCGTATACACACATTGGGATCCTCGCGGGTACTAAGGAGCTCGTTCACTGTTCTGAGATCCTCCTTGTGTGATCTAAGGGAGGAGATCGGAGCACTTATGGACTTGTCTTAAAAACCAAACTAAACCAAACCAAACCAAACCAAACTAAACTAAACCAAACCAAACTAAACCAAACCAAACTAAACCAAACTAAACCAAACCAAACCAAACTAAACCAAACCAAACCAAACCAAACTAAACCAAACCAAACTAAACCAAACCAAACTAAACTAAACCAAACCAAATCAAACTAAACCAAACCAAACCAAACCAAACTAAACCAAACCAAACCAAACACACAATAGCCCTGGGCTCTGTAGCACGTTTGTGTGTCAGTGACGTCGATACATCACCATACCTCTCACTACCACCTGATTCAATGGTGTTACACATTTCAATAGATCACTGAGATACACATGCAACACTGATTGACACAGTTGTGTTATTGCTGTCGATATATATATATATATATATACACACACTGGTCTCGATGCCATATTTGTACTATTCTCGTCGATGTATTTGTGCTAGTTTCTTGACTTATATTACAAGCTCATGAATTCATTTTGTGCATGCCTCTGACGACTAATTTGACTATTCATTTTCAATCATTTTTATCACTCGCGTTTGTAAATTAATGTTATATTCGTTGATACAATTCTACCTGTCTGATTGACACATTCCTACCACTCTCGTTACTCAGTTGTATTAACTCGCTGAATTGTTTACCAGTATAGTCGAGACAGTCGGCGTCTGTGGCCTAATGGATATGAACGCAGTTTCATAATCCAGATATACTAGGTTCGAAACCTGCTGCAGGCGGCGGTTTGGTAGCAGATCGCTTTGTGTTGATTTTCAACAATGGTATAAGCGCCGTACCGTTCAGAAAGCAATTGCAAACTACTGAATGAAAAAAAATTGCTTAGAAAAATCACAAACAGCCAATAAAAGCTGGGGTTGATTGCCACGTCCTGTAAAGGATAAGCAACTAACTATAGTCAAGACATCTCAGTAGTCTTGTCACATTTTTATCAGTATCTTTGATACACGTGTTCCTGTCTTTCTAAAGCATTTACCAGTTTCCTAAACATATTGCACAATTCTCGATGAAATATGTACAGATTTGTACAAAAGTAGATATACAGTTTATTTACATTTATTCATTAGTTTTAAAAAAGTAATGAATACTTACAATATAACATAAGTACATCTATATATAGAACAAGTACTAGGACACAAAATGAAGGTGATTTGATGAAATTATTGTTTTATATGTAATAAATATACTTCACTGTCACGTGTTTATTTCAAATAAGTATGTCCTACTTTTTATTATAATGTCCTCCCTGTTTTACATTACATTATTAACAAACAGATTAACCGTTGAATCCTTAGGTGCCCAAACTGGCCGCCTTCACTGTTCAAGCATTCTTGAAGTCTACCTGGCACACTGAGACACTGATACAAAGTTCTTTGTTTATATCCATGTCATTAAACTCAACAGTGAAAACAAATATGCTCATAAAAACAGTCGGTACAATTGTTATATCTATTTGTGTGAGTCTGTGAGATACATGATAATAAAGTTTACATCTGCATGTTGATAACATTTTAAATTTAAAAAAAAACGTGAATAAATCCAAAATATATGTTATTAAAGTGTATCCTTACTTGTGCACAATCCTGCGTTTTATTCTTCTTTTAGACTAAAGGTCCCAACATATTTTTATTGACTGCACGTGGTCGATAAATCCCAGATGGTGGATCGGGGGGTCAATTACGCTTTTGGGCTGGTGAGCCGTTTCTGCTTACATTCCCAAGATCGTACATGTTGAAGCAAAGGCAGTTTTATCAAAGCAAATGGTGTCATGGAACAGACTAAACCTAGAACAGTGTGGTGACTTACGACTAAACCTGGAACAGCGCGGTGACTTACGACTAAACCTGGAACAGCGCTTGACTTACGACTAAACCTGGAAAAGTGCGGTGACTTACGACTAAACCTGGAACAGTGTGGTGACTTACGACTTAACCTGGAACAGTGTGGTGATTTACGACTTACCCTGGAACAGTGTGGTGACTTACGACTAAACCTGGAACAGCGTGGAGATTTACGACTAACCCTGGAACAGCGCGGTGACTTATCACTAAACCTTGAACAGCGTGGTGACTTACGACTAGACATTGTACAGCATGGTGAATTACGACTAAACCGGGAACAATGTGGTGACCTGCGTCAAAACCTTGAACAGCGCGGTGACCTACGACTAAACCCTTAACAGCGCGGTGACTTACGACTAAACCTTGAGCAGTGTGGCGACTTAAGACTAAACTGGAACAATGTGGCGTTTAAGACTAAACCTCACCAATCTCCAACCAAATATCAATTCCCTTGTTAATGCTCATCATATTTATTTATAAATAAAATCTTGCCTCGTTTTGTCCAGGTACGCTCGTTCAACCTAGACGAAGAATCCTTTAACATTAAGGCGCATGTCTAAATTTAAAATACTTAGTGGTCTAGATTGTAACTTTTTATAATCATCAGCCACATCCTTTCTGTCAATTAATTTAACCAGTTCAACAAAACGGTAATGTTAATGTATTGTGCACCTGTAATGGATTTCTTATTTTATTTGTTTCTTCTTTGCTTGCGGTCGATTATGGATCAAGAATTCCACGAAGGTATCGAGACTCCATCAAGTCTTGGGACATTTGTTCCAGACACAACATACTGTTCTCAATGATGAACGTATTGTATTCTTATTTTATGCATCTGTGACGGCAAAGCAGGAATATTGATGAGGCTTACGGAGAGGAGTAGACAGAAAGACAAGTAGGGCGATATTTACATCTGGACACGATCATACGACTGGCATTTTCAAACTCCATTACAAGTGGGCTGGGAGTATTATCACAAATGGCAGAAACAGAAATAATATACAAGACTTGTAACTGGTTTTCACTGTTGTTGTTTCGGTTTTGTTGGCTGGCGCATCAGAGCGATGTTATGCAACGAGGACTTCAAGAAGTAAAGTTTGATATGAGCGATATTATTTGTGACAGGATGGACTTGGGGCGACCACTTCTCGATCTCTAATACACTATGGCAGTAATCAGTTACATTTGTTGTACTGAATATTTACGTGCTTTTCCATGGTCAGCCCTTTTTTCTTTTTCTGCTATGCAGCAGATATTCTGTATTTTCATTCTTACACTCCTTTTAGTAATAATTCGTCTTGTCTGTTTACCTGCCCACCACTGATGAGATAGCAGACAGGTGATGCAATATTGAAACGGCAGTCATGTTGGTAAATTCTCGTGTACCAAACCTTGGCCGCAACTGAAAGGCCCCAGCGCATTTGTTTGAGCGCTGATAAGGCAAAAGTGCGTCTGTTGCCAATGTAGTAAAGAGACGGGTTTTGCGTGCTCAAGCGAGAGATAACAAGATTACTCTTCTGTTAGACACCTTATGGACTGACATAAATGATATAATCGTTTCCTGTCAGACTTTCTCGAAGACACTTCTTTATATGAAAGTAATAAGTTGTTACATCTGACACACATTGCCGAATGAGTTTACCAATGTGTTGGTGAGTTTTCTGCCAGGGAATCGGATGTTTTATTGCCATATATGGGAGCGGTGACCTCCACATCATGCACATAATATTTCCATGTCGAAAATCACTTTAAAATTCTTTACACGACACGCATGTGTGAAAACGATTGGCGCTTTCTTAGCCTCGTAGCAAACAAATGCGGAGGCAGACTGGCAATATAATCTGACAATTTTTGCAAGTCTAGGTCACTGTGAGAAATTGCTTGCCAAGATGACACAATCAGACAGCCAGAAGTTAGAATTCAGAATTCCATTTATCAGCCGGACTTTTATTGGAGTATTTTGAAAGGACTTACAAAACAGCCCCGGAAAACTCAATTTAATAAGGAACCGGAATCTGACGCATGGAGTCATAGAGGTAATTATCTTATAGAAGTAACGACCTCAAAAACACATGAAAGAGGCCTAATCAAGTGCCTGTATTCATCTGAGCAAAAAGTCTATGAGCCAGGATTGGCTTGTTGGTGGTACAAGTTGAGGGTATTATCTCTGGAACAAGAAGGGAACAGTGGCTTGGGAACGTGCTGTGACCTAACAATCTTGACAAGCGACGAGCGTGATCAGTCTACCAAGAGCCAAACCATCAGCGGGAGCAGAGCCTACCACTGGCAGATAAGTTAAACGTTAAAGCTGCCACGTGAACTCCTTTATAAACTTTCATCCCATTATAACAGTGATGAAAACTCTCTGTTAAATCATTATTCAAATTTTCTAAAACCTTGTTAAACCTAAATGATTATTAAATATGTTATTTGTAATTATACAAATTTAACTTCAATTTAATCATTTTAAATGTTTTGCATGTTTGTCTCAGTCAGTTCACTAAATACACTCTAAACAGAGCTATACCTTAATAATAAGAATTCCACTGAGTAAATCAGGGTGGGGGCTTGACAAGCTGAAATTAACAATTGGTTAATTCTTCATAAAAGGTGGCGGACCGATATAAAGTTAACAATTTCCCTGCCAAAGCAGCATTGTTCTTGACTTCTGAAATATCTTATGAATACTCCCTTGAGATAGAAGTATCATTATCCTTCTATGTACCACTCTGCCAAGAGTAATCTTGTTCAAATGTAGACACATTTGAAGGCCCATATTAGATACTCTTGTATTGGCCACTGTTGGACCACTACTGCAAAGCAGGGGAGACAATCCGTGACATTATTTACCATTAATGAACAAGTCGTGCTGTAAACGTAGAAATAAAAAGACTGACCTCAATCGAAGCGAGCCATGGAAACGCCGGAAGACGCTGCATTAAGTCGAGCTGCAGCTTTCGATGAATAGCAGAGATGTCATGCATCACATCGAGCCAAAGGATGGCCTGAAGTTGCTGCTTTACTTCGTACTACAGATGCCGAAGATATAAGACATCGCAATGAATCGCAGTGAAACACTGTAAAGTGCCAGATAGCTGTTCATTACGTATTTTCAATCCAGCAATGTTTCCAAACCATGTCACTTTCAATGAAAATCCAAGATCATAACTGGGGCCGGATGAACGTTGAATACCAGTTCTGCTACTCATTAAATTTTGCTTCCGAAAAGCCAGCCGACAACACCTTCAAATATTGCTGTCACGAAGGCACTTCTTTACTAGAGGATGACCACCCGCAAATACACAAATTTCCTTCATTATTAATAGATTTGTTGAGCAGCTATCCGAGCATCAATGTTACCGGTACTTCAAGGAGAACATTTGTTCGTATAATTCTGTACTGAGTTTTGCTTCAGTGGGTGCACAGATTGATAGCATCAGCGGTTGTGAGACCTTACTTCTTCTAAATGCATGGCCAAATTTCATTCTGTTAGTTCAATAATGCTTCTCCCCATGTCATTTTTCAAAGGTTGCCTCGTAGCTTTATACCCAATGCATCCAGCTAATTTTTACTACAAAGATCTAACGACGGTGACAGAAATGTAAATGTATGAAATGACCAAAGTAGAAATAGGTTATATAACAGAAAGAACACAGTATAATTAAAACCCCGTAAATTGTGATAGGTTATTGTTATTTATAAACATAATCGACATCATTGCCATCCGGGCAAACCCATAGGTGCTCAGTCTCCCTCAGTACATGTCAAAGAAAGTAAATGCTAATTGTTCCTGTAGCTCGCTGGTTATATACACGACGGATGTATCCTTTCGTACGTCCATCTCTGTTAGCCTTAAGTGTGATGCTAAATTACAACAGTCTTATAATAATAATAATAATAGCCCCTTCAGTCATAACTGACTATGGGAATGCGCCCCTGAGGTGACAGCCCTCAGCTGCTTATTTTCCTGGTGCTCCTTTCGACGTTTTCTCCTCACCTCTGCTTCTTGTGTGAGCCTCTCTTCGCCCAATCTGAGGTGGCGCCGTAAATAGCATCGCCATGTCGTGGAATATTCTAATCCACATATATAAATTATCAAGTAAATATAAAGCCTAATACATACATATAATAAATAAAGGAAGAAGAATGGTAAAGAACAGTGCTGTCACAATGACAGTACTCGAAATCCCCCTTGTTTTCTACTTCGTCGGCAAATTGTAACGCTTTCACGTTGATAGTAAAAGCCTACTGTATTATTACCCGCGTTCTTCAATGAAACGTGTGCTGTATTTCTTGCAAAAACCTTGAGATACCAAGCTGAACAATGACCTAATTTTAATATTTCATTCATTCCATTTTATACACGGCGTAACTAAAGACAGATGGACTAAAGGATAGAGAGAAGGGAGAGGCATAAAGCCGAACACGTGCAACACAAAACACGCGTCGCGCGATACACAATTACTACTATCACGCGTGTAAGGCCACATGCACTAACTTTTTTTTTCAGACGGACAGTGATAAAAACACTAACCTTCCCAGAGTTAGGTTTTTAAATCCTGAAAAACTCTTATTAGAAAGATGACAATAGATGGGTTTACGTTTGAAAACATTACAGTACCCAGACAGCACATCTTCGAAACAGGAGGTAGAAGGAATTGCATATTTTGAACGCAGCATTTTAGCTCTATTAAATATATATATTTGGGTTCCTTAGGGTTTGCTGACAAAGAATATGTACAACTTTATGCAAATAGTCTAGGAATTAACAAGTTATAGCCAAAATAAAATGATGGTGCTGTCAGACAACACCCAAAATCAGAATCGCTCAGTGGTAGATTTTTTTACACCACCATTGTACGGGAAATGGGCCACAAGTTACATTTGAACTGATTGGCTGGAATGATATGTAAGGCTAAGCACGATTAGTCGGACTATAAATGCTATCCTTGGTTGTTAGGGGAGACGTAGGAAGTTAAAATTTTTTTCAAACACTTGTCGAAACGTGGCTCCATTGGCCAGACTCGCTGATATACTCACTTAGGAGCGTTAGTTCGAGACCACTAGTTCAAATAAGCTTGATAAAGCAACAGTGCGTTGAAGCCAGCTCATATTTTTGCTAAATAAAAGCCTGGAACATGAGCAGATGGGAATTTGTGCCAGTATTTGTGCCAGAATTCATTGCTAATCAACGTATCTGTGTTTGTTTCCATGAATTGTGGTAAGCTTGAAACATTCAGTATCTTTTAATGAAAATTGAATGTGAATTGTTAATTTATGCCTGTATATATGTGTAGTTCAGTAGCAAACATGATGTAAAGCCTATAATGCTCCAGCCTGAACAGAAGGTGTCGGAGGAAAGTAAAACTGCATGGAATGGCCAAACAGTACACTGACACCTAGATTATTGATTAGACAGAAATAATGCTGGAAGTGCAGAGGCGTAGTAACCATTAAGGAGGTTAATACTGGTATAAAGTATTTCAGATGAAGCTGACAGTTGGCCTAACGCTCTGAACTCAATGTTTGTGATGTATTGTGCTCAGTGTAAAAAGAGAGTATAAATTAGTTATGAAGTAGAAGGTACATCCTTCTTGTTTTCAGGGACCGTGGTCTTGACGTTATTGAGCAGCACCTGGTCAGAGCTTTGCTGAATCCAGAGTCGGACAGCATACTCCTTGGTCCATTTAGCTATCAGTGAGGTGTCTCCAGAGCCCAGGGGAGAAATCGAGCAGAGGAGTCTTTTCCTGCCGCCATCACGCCAGATAAGCTGATGTGGCCAGCTGAGCTCAAAATTATGTACCCCCATCTTAAAATAACATTGTAACATAAACTTAAGAGGGGAAGTAAATTGTTTTAATATCAGGAACTGAGAACATCTCCAATACTAGTTCCAATAAAGACAAACTATTGAAGTCATGATGACAAATACCAACAGAGCTTGAACAAAACAAAACCAGTATTACCTCATATTACTACTACACAACTGACACACATAGGATACTTTTAATAAGATATGTCACTACAATATTCATATTGATAAAGTCTGTACTTATAATTTGTAATTAAAATTGATGGTGATTCCTGGTTCCCTTTGTATTTGAATCAGGACACATATTCATTCATGACAGCAATGAATACATATTGTTATTTGAAAAGTTATCAGTGACTCCTTTAAGATATCCTTGTAGAGTGTTTTATGTATGTGAGTGTCACAGTGTTGTCAAGTGTAGTGGAATAAATTAAATTGTTTATCTGTCTGTTGTTGTTATGACTTACACTTCATCATACACATACCCTAGACACATAACGTAATCATCACACTACTCCAGAATAATTCTGACTGAGATATAAATATATGTGGCAGCAAGTAAGGTTATCTATAATACACTACTCTTATTAGATATAGATACCTTCACAGCTGATCTCAGTCAGTACACTAAGTCCCATATATATATTTATAACATCTCACTTCACCACATATATTGGGGTCTCGCTCTTGGGATTTTGAATCTTTCCCTATTACAAATATTGGGGGTAATTCACTTCAGGGAATATAAGAATTAAAAGGTATCCTTGGGTGGAATTAAATAAGGTTGAGCTCACGGTGCCTGTGTTGTCCATTAGATATATATTTAGAGATTGAATTGTTGGTTAGACATTGTATAAATTTACCTGATAGACAATGGCGGACCTGGCCAAGTTTCGATCTACTGCTGTTCAGACTGCAAAAGAGTTAGGATTAGATGGGCAAGTTATGGTTGCCTATGTCACTACGGAATGTGACAAATTTATTGAACGCGAAGAAAGAAGGTTTGAAGCCGAAAGAAAGTTAGAGGCTGAAAAAGAAATTAAGAGGTTGCAGATTGAGGCTGAGGCTAAGAAATTGGAAGCAGAAAGAGAAGACAAAAGATTGGCTGCAGAAAGGGAAGCAGAAGAAAGAAGATTGACTGCAGAAAGGGAAGAGAAGAAATTAGCTGCAGAAAGGGAAGCAGAAGATAAAAGATTACAAAGGGAACATGAGTTACGACTAAGGGAGTTTGAGTTTCAAGGCCATGCTCCTGAAAATGGTGCCAGTCCCTTTGCCTCTGATGCCCCTGCTAGCCAAGGAGCCTCAACCTCAGCTATGAATTTTCATTTAGATCATTTTGTTGAGAAAGACGATGATATAGAGAGCTACCTAAATAGGTATGAACTATTAGCTACCACGTATGGGTTAGAGAGAGAAAGGTGGAGCTTAAAGTTATCTCAAGGACTTCGTGGGGCAGCTTATGAAGTTTTTGCAAAAATGAGCAGAGGTGATCAGGAAAATTATGACATGCTAAAGCAGGCTCTTTTGTTAAGATATGAAAAGAATGCAGAATTCTATAGGAAAAAATTTAGGAATGCTAAACTATTGTCAGGTGAAACCTATCACCAGTTCTCTGCACGAATAGAGACATACTTGGAGAAATGGACTTCTCTGGGGAAAACCCAAGATCTTAAGGAAATGGTCCTTATAGAGCAATTAAGAGAGTCCATGGCTCCAGACCTGAGAAAGTTTCTCATGGAACAAGGTGCAGAGAGGCTGGGTGATTTGCTAAATGTTGCTGAAAGGTATCAAGCAGCTCAAGCAGAGGTAACAGGTAATAAAAAGAAACAAGTGGATAACTTTAGGGCAACACAAGACTTTAATAAATTTGATCCTAGGGATCAAAACAAAGGTAAGCACCAGTTTGATAGGCCACGGTATGAAAATAAAAATAAATTCCCACAATTCGATGAAAGGAAATATGATGAAAGAAAATCTTTCAACCAAGGAAAAAGGTGGTGTAAGAATTGTCAGATGGACAATCATGACACTGACCGTTGCAGAAGGAAACCTGTGTATATGGCAACCCTTCAGGTCAGGTCGACCTCAAGACAGGAGGAGGATATTATGTTGGATACCACTCCAGAAGAGATGAGGAAGGCACAGGCTGGGGATAAAACACTCAAGCCTTGTTTCAGAAAATTGTCAACTTGTCATACAACTCCAGGCAAGGGAGATTTTTACATGAAAAACAAGTTGATGTATAGGAAGACTGGAGCTAGATCCAAAGGTCAGGGACAGCTGGTACTTCCTAAAAGATATAGGGCAGACTTAATAAGGAGCCTACATGTGAAACCAGATGGGGACCATGAGAAGATAGGTACCATCATTCAAAAGGTGGCTCACAATTATTATTGGCCCAAAGCAAGATGGGACATTGAGAATTTTGTAGAAAGGTGTAGCATAGCACATGAGGGAACACCCACAAGTGGGAACATGGATCAGGACCTGGACACGCCACGGGGCAAAATTAGGCCTGATAATAAAAAGAAAAATAGATTTGATAAAGTTGACCAAATGGAATGGGAAGCCCCTTTTCACGGACAAGCTTCACTTAACTGTTTTACAATGGCCACTATGCGGAGAGTGCAAAAAGATGTCTTACCCCAGGATAAGCCGAAAATCCCTCAATCGGACTTAAACAAACTGGAGGAAGAGGATGTAGAGAGGAAATCTCTCATCAAGAATTTTAAGTGGGGAGAAAGCCCCAAAAGAAAAATTGGTAGCGGTCGTTTTGTGCATGATAATTCTGGGAGAAAAAAATCATCACTATAAAGCTTCGAGTGGAAGAGACCATACCGGTGCATGGACAAATAGGTCCACACAATTAAAGGTCCATATGTAGCTTTGTTAAGAACGTGGACTGATGAAAAGGCAGAGGAAAACATTACATCTTCATACCAATATGTGAATGAGCTGACCACTCGTTTAAAAACTGGCTGGAAACTTGCCAATGAAAATTTGAAACAAGCCAGGAAGAAACATGCTGCCTATTATAACAGGCAGGCGAAAGACAGAAATTTGGCTGTGGGAGAGAAAGTACTGCTTCTTTTGCCCGGGAGTCAGAATAAGTTACAAATTGGATGGCAGGGTCCATATACAGTTTTAGAGAAGGTGTCTAGAACAAATTATAAGATAGATAAGAAGGGGAAAGAAAAAATCTATCATGTGAATCTCCTGAAGAAATATTTGGAAAGAGAACATCAGGAAGAGACACACTTGTTGACCTTGTCCATCGCCATGGAGATGAAAAAGGAACCACTTTCATCATTTGAATATCCATTACACCCCTGTGAGACAGCAGCACAGGTGAAAATCAGTACACATTTAACGAAAACTCAGAAAAAGAGAGTGCAACAGGTTCTAAATAATCATGCAGAGGTGTTAACAGACCGACCAGGGCATACAAACCTATTGGAATATGATATGAAACTGATAGACCCCACACCTGTATGTATGAAACCATATTCGATTCCGTTTGCTAAGGAGAAAGCTTTGAAGGAAGAGATAGACTATCTGTTGAAGGAAGGAATTATTTCGCACAGTGAGTCTTCGTATAGTTCCGGTGTGGTACTCTTAAGGAAGCCCTCTGGAGAACATAGACTCTGTATAGATTACAGGAGACTGAATGCTATTACAGAAGGACAGGTGGATCCATTGCCGGATACAAATCAGCTGTTTGCCAGACTAAATAAAGCTAAATATTTCTCAAAAGTGGATTTGAGTAAAGGATACTATCAGATTCCAGTAAAGCCTGAGGTTAGACCATACCTAGCTTTTAGTACCTCAGAAGGACACTATGAGTTTAATAGATTGCCATTTGGATTGAAGAATGCGCCTAGTGTCTTCTCTAGAATGATGAGAAAATTGTTGGATGTAAACATTTCGGAGGAACGTAATGAATCCCTGAGTTGCCTCTTTGATTGAGGATATTCCGAATGTTTCATACAGGATAATAAGAAGATTATGGGATCCACTACGAAAACTCTGCTATCACCAGGTATATGTTATCTCCTCATAACGTACATTTTGAGGGAAATATAATGTTCTCTGGACATGTCATTGCGCAGACTCAGAGAAGAGAAATGGTGAATACGGGTTGCAAAGCAGCATTAAGACAAGCACTCACACTTGCGGCTGTTCAGTAACATAACCGAAATATATTATTGGTTGTAGAAGTCTGAGGCAGATTTCATGAGTAGTGCCTACGCTGAATGGACCCAACTACATAAAACCATGATAGCACCACAGCAGAGTAAAGTCAAGTTGACTTACATTTATCTATGTGTATATAGAATAAAGGACTGACATATAATGTCTGTTTTAAGAGGGGAGATGTCGTGGAATATTCTAATCCACATATATAAATTATCAAGTAAATATAAAGCCTAATACATACATATAATAAATAAAGGAAGAAGAATGGTAAAGAACAGTGCTGTCACAATGACAGTACTCGAAATCCCCCTTGTTTTCTACTTCGTCGGCAAATTGTAACGCTTTCACGTTGATAGTAAAAGCCTACTGTATTATTACCCGCGTTCTTCAATGAAACGTGTGCTGTATTTCTTGCAAAAACCTTGAGATACCAAGCTGAACAATGACCTAATTTTAATATTTCATTCATTCCATTTTATACACGGCGTAACTAAAGACAGATGGACTAAAGGATAGAGAGAAGGGAGAGGCATAAAGCCGAACACGTGCAACACAAAACACGCGTCGCGCGATACACAATTACTACTATCACGCGTGTAAGGCCACATGCACTAACTTTTTTTTTTCAGACGGACAGTGATAAAAACACTAACCTTCCAGAGTTAGGTTTTTAAATCCTGAAAAACTCTTATTAGAAAGATGACAATAGATGGGTTTACGTTTGAAAACATTACAGTACCCAGACAGCACATCTTCGAAACAGGAGGTAGAAGGAATTGCATATTTTGAACGCAGCATTTAGCTCTATTAAATATATATATTTGGGTTCCTTAGGGTTTGCTGACAAAGAATATGTACAACTTTATGCAAATAGTCTAGGAATTAACAAGTTATAGCCAAAATAAAATGATGGTGCTGTCAGACAACACCCAAAATCAGAATCGCTCAGTGGTAGATTTTTTTTACACCACCATTGTACGGGAAATGGGCCACAAGTTACATTTGAACTGATTGGCTGGAATGATATGTAAGGCTAAACACGATTAGTCGGACTATAAATGCTATCCTTGGTTGTTAGGGGAGACGTAGGAAGTTAAAATTTTTTCAAACACTTGTCGAAACGTGGCTCCATTGGCCAGACTCGCTGATATACTCACTTAGGAGCGTTAGTTCGAGACCACTAGTTCAAATAAGCTTGATAAAGCAACAGTGCGTTGAAGCCAGCTCATATTTTTGCTAAATAAAAGCCTGGAACATAAGCAGATGGGAATTTGTGCCAGTATTTGTGCCAGAATTCATTGCTAATCAACGTATCTGTGTTTGTTTCCATGAATTGTGGTAAGCTTGAAACATTCAGTATCTTTTAATGAAAATTGAATGTGAATTGTTAATTTATGCCTGTATATATGTGTAGTTCAGTAGCAAACATGATGTAAAGCCTATAATGCTCCAGCCTGAACAGAAGGTGTCGGAGGAATTTAAAACGGCATGGAATGGCCAAACAGTACACTGACACCTAGATTATTGATTAGACAGAAATAATGCTGGAAGTGCAGAGGCGTAGTAACCATTAAGGAGGTTAATACTGGTATAAAGTATTTCAGATGAAGCTGACAGTTGGCCTAACGCTCTGAACTCAATGTTTGTGATGTATTGTGCTCAGTGTAAAAAGAGAGTATAAATTAGTTATGAAGTAGAAGGTACATCCTTCTTGTTTTCAGGGACCGTGGTCTTGACGTTATTGAGCAGCACCTGGTCAGAGCTTTGCTGAATCCAGAGTCGGACAGCATACTCCTTGGTCCATTTAGCTATCAGTGAGGTGTCTCCAGAGCCCAGGGGAGAAATCGAGCAGAGGAGTCTTTTCCTGCCGCCATCACGCAAGATAAGCTGATGTGGCCAGCTGAGCTCAAAATTATGTACCCCCATCTTAAAATAACATTGTAACATAAACTTAAGAGGGGAAGTAAATTGTTTTAATATCAGGAACTGAGAACATCTCCAATACTAGTTCCAATAAAGACAAACTATTGAAGTCATGATGACAAATACCAACAGAGCTTGAACAAAACAAAACCAGTATTACCTCATATTACTACTACACAACTGACACACATAGGATACTTTTAATAAGATATGTCACTACAATATTCATATTGATAAAGTCTGTACTTATAATTTGTAATTAAAATTGATGGTGATTCCTGGTTCCCTTTGTATTTGAATCAGGACACATATTCATTCATGACAGCAATGAATACATATTGTTATTTGAAAAGTTATCAGTGACTCCTTTAAGATATCCTTGTAGAGTGTTTTATGTATGTGAGTGTCACAGTGTTGTCAAGTGTAGTGGAATAAATTAAATTGTTTATCTGTCTGTTGTTGTTATGACTTACACTTCATTTTACACATACCCTAGACACATAACGTAATCATCACACTACTCCAGAATAATTCTGACTGAGATATAAATATATGTGGCAGCAAGTAAGGTTATCTATAATACACTACTCTTATTAGATATAGATACTTTCACAGCTGATCTCAGTCAGTACACTAAGTCCCATATATATATTTATAACATCTCACTTCACCACACGCCACTTAGTGCGATCGGCAGCTTTATCCTCCCATGTTGCTGGATCCATGTCCAGTGCCCTCATATCTCTCTTGCACACATCTTTGAACCTCAGCTGTGGTCGCCCAACTGTTCTCTTGCCATCTGCTAATTGTCCGTAGAAGATATCTTTTGGGATGCGACCATCATCCATGCGGCGAACATGGCCAAGCCAGCGAAGTCTGCGCTGTCTAAGAAGCGTATACATACTTTGAAGGCCAGCACGTGACAAAACCTCGACATTTGTCACTTTATCTTTCCACGAGATGCCGAGGATGCGGCGTAGACACCGCAAATGGAAGGTATTGAGCCTTCTTTCTTGCTTAGCATAGGTCGTCCAGGTCTCACTGCCATATAGGAGTGTGCTGGTGACGCATGCATTATATACCGCAGCTTTGGTCTTCATTGTGAGTTTAGAGTTTCCCCAAACACGCGATGTGAGGCGGGCAAAGGTAGCTGCAGCTTTGCCAATGCGGCTGTCGATTTCTGTATCCAGTGAGAGTTTGTCATTGATGGTAGACCCTAGGTATGTGAAGTGGTGCACCACTGCCAATTCATAGTTATCGATAGTGATAACTGGTGCAGCACCCACATCCTGACTCAGCACATTCGTTTTCTTTAGACTTACTTATCTTTAGTCTTAACCTTGATGATTCATCTATTGCAGTGTCATTCTCTAACAGTGCCACATATGGAAATAGGCAGCTATAATCATCCACTCTTGCCCCTCCCCATCTAGGTTTTATATATTTTTGCTACACGAACGCATTATTCACTATTCGCAATTAACACGCGAGCCATCTGGCAATTAAACACGTATGCGGAACAGAGCGAAATGAGCAACGGCGTAATCATTCTTTGATCAGAGAAACATGCAGGCAGAGGTCAGGCGTAACAGTTCTTTGAGAAATCAAGAGGTCGATAAGCCTGAGACATACCTGAAGTGTTACATTTCTCAAGGGAATTAACTTAAAGAGCTGAGAGGCGGCAGAGGTGAAGAAATTACCTTTCATTCAGGAATGGAACCGCAAAATTGGCCGGGCCCTGGTCGGAGGGTTGAATTTCGCATTAAGGAGCGATAGAACGGAATCCATAGATATATACCTGGTCTCTCCAATCTCAGATATCAGTCACTCAGAGAATTCCTGAGAATAACTAGCGCGATATTATGAGAGTTTTAGTACATAGAACTTCTTAGATTCGAGGAGATATTTTTCAGTTTCTTCTGTTTTGCGGTAATTTATATACTAGCATCTTGAGTGATTTAATTGTTAACGTTTTTCACTATATTCTACTGGGATTTTCTGTGTTAATTGAATAACTTATAGCCTAATTTTTCCAGCGGTAAAGTAAATTTAATGACTCGCTTTTCCCCCAGAAAGAGATGTTTTAAATTGACTAGTACATACATTAATAACTGTCTACTGACGGTATATATATTATTTACTTATATCCATTTATGTAATTTTATAAATGACTAGTGTTCATATCACGCGTTAAAAACGATATGATAAGCTAAACACTTGTGTTTTAAATCTAATTTATAACGGAGTGGTGAAGAGGTCCTACTTTAAACACGTGTTAGAGATAATATTGATATTAGGATTTAATGTTTATATTTCTTTCCTATAATCTAGGCTGATCAAACCTGCATACTAGCGGACTTACGGCCATAATGAACTTGAGTTCTTATAGTCTTATAAGTGTATAAGCAACCAGAAACTTTATAATATTGTTGAGTCTTCGGGCTATGACCTGTGCGGTCAATTTTCTTCATTTTTATGAGAGAGACCAAACTAGAACAATAATTACGAGTATAATAATAACTGGACCAGAACTATTACCAGATTTCATTTATATCAATCTCAGCAGCCAGCTGTGACAAAATATATTGTTCAGCAACATTTGTGTAATCTAACAGTGTCTCAGCACCAGAGGCTAGACCACACAGGAAATATATCTGTATTATTCATCCTACGTCGGCGATCACCACGTAAGAACCTTACTCCCACCAACTGAAGGCAGAGACACCGTAGTTTTTTTATCCAGGAAAAATTAAAACACTAACTCCAGCGACTCCCGTGACATTTGCAGTCAGCAACTACGGCGCAGTCTGGGGCTGGATTTGGCAAAACTTAATTGAACACTGAATATATATTACTTATTAGTGTTTATTTCCACGGAATGCCTGCGTCAACTATTGAGTAAGCAAATGTGAAAAAGTGGTTACTGTACGTATGTGAATTGAATGAACGGAGAAAGAAACTTATTGCTGTTGTTACCACTATCATACAACTCTTTTCTTTTGTTCTTACTAACCTGAGAATTTACGGGATAGATTAATTAGGAACTTGTTCTTTGGATTTCTTTACTGACTATTCCATACCCTCATTGTTAACTTTTGATCTTTTGGGTTAATTAACCTCTGTTGGGATCTTCTTTTCTTCTCCTTTACCAGAGGGGAGAACCTATTTGATTAATTTCCATTTTGTCTGTAAACCATGATCTATTGATGTATATGATTTATGTTGTAAAGTTCTAGTGATAAATAAACTTAATAAACTTTTAGTTATTGCGTTGGTCAACCCCTACCCTATCTGTTATCCATAGTTTGTTTTCACGTTTGTGCGTATTTGTCACAGAAGTTTGTGCATGTGGGTGCAGTGTAACTTGTATCTTGTACAAGGAGAGAAAGTGCGTCTGATTTAAAGAAAGTCGTACTGATAGGCTGGATTAGAGAAATTACTTAACCCAGAGACTGTCCTTTCTCTTACACTATTACCTCGTGAAAAAAAAAAAACTATTTCTTCCACCTTACTTTCACATAGTTAACACTATCACCTCTGCTCAGACAGGACTATAAACATCTATTACATATCAGCTAAAATCTACGACAAACGCGATTATTAATTGTTCTCAGTATCTCTCCCTTATCAATATCCAGTGATTTTGACGCTAGTCTGTCAGCTTTCTCGTTGCCGCGTATCCCTGCATGACGATGGTGGATCCACACCAGCTCTTGCAGATTCGAAGCTTCTATGAATGTTTTCCATTCATGCCTTATCCAACTATTTTTAAACTTTCGAAGCATGGCCTGAGAGTCTGACACAATGAATGACTGCCATTGTTACTGAAGTTTTAGTTAACCACCCTGTGACGTACGTCTAGTTTGACAAGTGAATTCTCCCTGATATGATGGATGATTTAAAGGGACTTTTAGCTTTTCATAACATTAGAACCCCTGAACATTTGTTGTAACTTTTCGTTTGCCAGAACTCATTCCACCGGGACTCATTTAGTATGCGGCACGAGATCAAAGAGACAGACTGAGGGATTTCAGGGGAGACTATCGGCGTTATCAAAGACAGTAGTGGTCCCTGATACGAGACGCAGTTGCTTGCCGCTAATTTCGCGTCTCGGTGTCAATCGCAGAACCGAGCGAACGGGGAAAGCCGAAACGGGCAGCAGCGAACGGAGATACGAAGACCAGGGTGCGGTTTCTTCTCTTGATTTGGCGGTCAGATCCCCAAAAGTTCGTGAGATCAAATAAGCTGTCAAGTTTATCATGTCCCACTCAACTTACATTCCATTTTAGCTAAATAGACCATGAAGACTAGACACGTTATCACTCGCTGGCCAGACCTTTACAGAAGCACTAGCTTTATTGAAATCTTGTTATAGATTTTCCCCTGGATTTTATATATATATATTTGCAGTGATTTCTATTCTGTGCAAAGCGGTAAAATATATTGTGTAAAGTGATCAGTGGTCTAGTTCAGTCATTCTATTTCAATGGATTTTGTGTTAATTTAAATCTATTAAATTAAACCATCTCAATAGTTCCAGTTGTAAATATAATGATCTATCTATTATATTATTTCAAAAGATAATAGATGCTTAAATTAACTTTTAAAGTCGCGAAGGAATTTATAATTAATAAATTCAGTTAAGTCCTAGTTTTATAGATGTGTGTTTTAACCACTAGAATTCGCGCAGTGTTTATTAAATACATAATTAAATACTCGAGTGTATTATAGGCTTAACGGGAAATTTATCGCGCTTGATTTTTCGGTATGTTACATGTTTTTTTTTCTTTCACACAGAGTGATCGTAACCTGCGGTCCCAGCTAAATAAAGAAAGAAATAAAGAAATCATCCTATAAACTTCCAGTCATATTGAAGAAACATTTCTTTTAAAATATAATCTTGTGGCGGTCTTTTTGCGACCTAGCTGTCAGAATTAAATGAAATAAAGCCCACCCAAGAACATTTTAAAGAATAATCATCAAATTACCCTTACAAACCTGTAAGATAAACTGGAAGGTAATCATCGCCAGTAGCGATATCATATTTACTGTTTACTGTGAGAGAGTACATATTTTCCTGACTGTGACTGAGCCTAGTTTTTTTCCTCAATTGGATTTAATAAAACTATCATCACGCATTGAAGGAATTTTACCATAGCGGAGGATTAAAAGAGACCACTTCATTTTCACCCCTGTGCCGAACTGTGTTAGTGCCATCCCATAGACTCCTTTTATATATATATAATAAAAACACGAGAACTCTTAGTCTTCAAGTCTTGCGATAAGTGAGAATATTTGTTACCAACAAACCCTCGCAAACATCTGGGGCGGGACATCGAAGGACTAGACAGTTCATATGTCGAAAGAGTACTTGCTGTTTTTATATACTTTTATGGATCGTCTGAGGCTGCATTCGGTAAGTGTGTGAGTATATGAGTGTGGATCCTCACGCGTGTATATGAATGACAGGAAATTTAATCGTTTTCTTTTGTAAACCTGTTGTTAACTTTCTTGCCTAGTAATATAATTTTTCTGTATTCCCTGCATTGTTCCTTTAAGGGGGAGTTGCTAATTGGTTAACTCTGTTTAAAAACCCCCTCCTTTCCATTTGCTTAGTAAAGGGAAGAACAGCTGGGAAGAACAGGTTTTTTTTTTTCTATCACCTATACCTAACGTTGTAACCCCTCTTTCAGAGTAATTAACTTCACTGTTAGGTTAACGTACCTATGTTCCTGATATTATCTATCTCTGGACTGGGTTTATCTTTGTCTAATAAGCGGGAAGGGCTTAGTCGATACCAATCTTCTTCACCCCTCCCAAATTTGTTATTTGCATTTGTGTACTTATGATAATTTATGTAATACCTGATATTTGTTAGTGATTGATGTTTAAAGTGAATAAAATCACATAAACTCATTTAGTACGGTGTTGGACATACCCACAGCCCAACATTTCCCCTATTCGTTTAATATAGTTTGTATCTACATCGTCTGTGTGTGTGAAAAACACCAAATCGGTGTGCGCGCAGATGCGAGTCTGGAAAACTGGCAAATAATTGTTTGACCAGGAGAGCGGAAGAGAAGATTGAGAGAAGCGATTTGTCGTAAATAAGTCTGTCTTTACTCTCCTCCAGCACGCTGTGAAGCAACTATTTAATATCTACATTTTCTATCACTGAGCTTTCCATCATCATTTTCCACTCTAAACCGGACCACTATTTCTACGACTCTTTTCTCTCAAAATAAATTTACGACAATATTTGGCTGGCTCGCCGGGATTATTTTGAGATACATTTGATGCACACATATTTGTGGGCTGGTTCTGGGATCTTGAGCTACATTTGAGGCAATCGCATAGCCGGGTTAAAGATATTTTGAGTCTGATTTAGTCTGGGTCTAACTAGGTAGAGTGTGAATGATTTGTCTTGTGAATTAGGGAAATAAATAAATAATTACACCCCTAGACAAACGTTCTTTAAGTATTTGGGTTGTCCACACAGCATATTTACAGGTTGTTTTCTCTCCACAGCAGTAGAAAGTACAGATAAACAAAAATATTTGCTATTTTAATTATCCTCTGGCGGAGATAATTCAATTTCTTTCTTTATAAGAGTTGCTGGGATTGCGTGATTGTTTTACAGTCACTAAGGTTTTTGAAGTTAAAAAGAGTTGAGCTTAGCTAAAGACGGATTGTTCTGATTTTTAAAAATTAAGTTAACAACGTCTCATCTCAATAATTGACTTTAGGGACGGAGTTTGTTGTCAGAGATTTAAAATTTAAAAAAAAAAAAATTTTTGTTTTTCCTTTTAAATTGTTTTAATTTAAATTTTTCTCTACTGTTAGTAAAAGTAGATTCTTTTCCAGTGTAACTTACCATTTAGTGGCATAGTCGCTTGCGTTTAGAGCCTTAATTGCCAGATAATAGCAGCGATAAGTTTGCACAGTACAGGTAGGAGGTAACTCAAGTAAATTTTTTTTTACTTTGGTTTTTTTCGTAGCGGCTTTGAGTTTTCCCCTTCTTGTTCCATCTTACTATTCTCTAGTCTTAGAAGCATCCAGTTCTTTGACAATGGCAGAGAGAATTAGGATAAGATCCCTTTTGAGGCAAGAGGCCAAGGACTCAGGACTAGACACAGAAGCTGCGAATCTGTTTATCAACCAGGAACTTCAAAGGTATGACGCGGAGGAAGAGAGGGCAGAAGCTAGGAAGAAAGAAGCGGACGATCGTCAATTGGAGCAGAAGAAAATTGAGGCAGAGATGGACGCCCGCAGGGAAAGAGAGAAGGAGAGACAACGCGAAGAGAGAGACAAGGAAAGACAGCATGAATTAGCGCTCAAGGCTTTAGAGAGTCGGAGTGCCTCTACTTCAAATAATGGAGAGCCGTCTTCGCCCCAGTCTCAAACAATGGATCTCTCCAGCACTCAGTCTGCCCAATTAACTGCTATGTCGTTTTCTTTAGAATCTTTTCCTAGCCCTAACGAAAAAATTGACAGCTACCTAGAAAAATTCGAGAGACTCGCGAATCTTTATGGGTTAGAGAGTACCCGCTGGGCGCTCAAACTTTCAACGTCACTGAAAGGCAATGCTTATGACGTGTACACAAAGCTGGGACCGAATCAACATGATTATGACCTGTTGAAGAAGGCCTTACTACAGCAGTTTGAGATGACTGCCCGAAAGTTTCTGCAGTTGTTCAGAAACAGCCGAAAAGAGAGCACGGAAACATTTCCCCAGTTCTCTTCACGTCTCACGGGTTATCTGACAAAGTGCATTGAATTATCTGACCTACCTCTTTCATATGAGGGACTCCTCGAACTTGTTCTTGTGGAGCAGATAAAATCCACTTTGTCGAATGAAACTCGTAGATTTTTGGCTGAACAGGGGGCAGTCAGGCTTGAAGACATACTCAATAAAGCCGAACGCTATAGCAATGCAATGGCCGAACTTCCCAGCACTAAACGTAAACCCACCGATGAGCCATCTCGAAAACAGAATCTAGAGCAGGCATCCTATTCTTCCACTTCCTCTCAACATTATAACCAACGAGATAACAATACCCAGAAACCTCCCCAGGAAAAATCGAAATTCTACAAAACCCGATACCCCCCCAACAACAATTCTGATCAACCCAACAAGCCTACGTGGCAGCGCGGCCACCAAGGTCAAGGAAAAGGGAAGACCCCTACACCAGGAACGTCTGATCAGGGCAAACAAACCGGTGCAAACCGCATTGGATGTTTGCATACAGCCTCGAAAGGTAGAGTCAACGTCAGTGATTCTCAACCTGAGGGGGACCGACCCTCAACTCGAGGAACTGTAATTTTGAATGGTACCTCAACTACTTGTCTCTTTGACACTGGATTAAGTTTTAGTTGTATTGTTGCTAGACACCTAGTCAAACCAGGTCAGGAGACAGAGGAAACCGTCAAACTTAGTGGAGTTTTCAGGAGTGACGCACCCAGGACGCTTCCTATCGCACTGGTAGAAATACACTCTGACTTTGTCAGAGGAGTTATTAAAGCGGCCATAATGGATGATCCGATCTACCCAGTTATCCTGGGATGTAGATATGTGTTCATTGGGAGACCTAAGGAGCCGATTGTGGCAGCGGTAACCACAAGAGGGCAAGCCAAGAAGGAGAGGGAGCCTGCGCCAAACTTGTTGCCAAATGAACTGAAGGAGGCGCAACAAAAGGACCCTACTCTGGCGCCCTGCTTAAAAAAACTGCCCATGGCTAAGGACCCCAGACACAACGGAGACATCTTTTCTAAGGATGGTGTATTGTATCGTAGAACGGGCAACCCGGACACGGGGAATAACCAGCTCCTAGTACCGACGCAGTACAGAAACCAGATCTTAGAAATGGGGCACTCTCTTCCCTTTAGCGGACATATGGGACAAAACGCCACTATTCAGCGAATAAAAAACCACTATTGGTGGCCAGGAATGAACTCTGACATTGTCAGGTATGTGAAATCCTGCGCCCAGTGCCAACGGGTAGCACCCAAGCACTTGACACCCCCAGTACCTATGGGGCAAATGCCAATAGTAGGGACTCCATTTGAACGGGTTGCTGTCGACATTATTGGTCCTCTGGAAAAGACCAAAAGAAGGAACAGGTTCATCCTGACCTTAGTTGACACTTGCACTATGTGGGCCGAAGCCGTACCGCTACCATGCACTAATTCCAAGCATGTCGCAGAAGCCCTTGTGCAAATTTTTACACGGTTGGGATTCCCTCAACAAGTTTTGACGGACAATGGATCCCAATTCCGTAGCCTGTTAATGGAGGAGATCTTTAAGATCTTGAGGGCCAAACATATCCACACAAGTCCCTACCATCCGGCCGGAAATGGGCTCGTGGAACGTTTTAACGGTACCCTCACCATGATGTTACGTAAGCTGGGTCAGGAGAAACCGGAAGACTGGGACCAATATATATCGGCTGCCTTATTCGCCTACCGAGAGGTACCCCAAGCGTCTACGGGTTTTGCGCCAGCTACACTTTTATTTGGCAGACCTATTAAGGGGCCACTAGAAGCCTTACTTCGGTCCCTGACAGACCAGAAGGCTGACGAGACAGTCGTCTCTGCAAGCAAGTACGTATCTGAGCTTAAGGAAAGGCTAAAGCTAGGATGGGATCTAGCTACTACCAACCTTAAGAAAGCCCGCGCTAAAATTACTAAAAGATACAACAAAGCTGCAAAAGAGAGAGAACTACAACCAGGGGAGAAAGTCCTATTGCTACTTCCAACCGGAAGCAATAAACTTCGCATCGGATGGCAAGGACCGTTTACCGTCCTTAAAAAGATCTCACGTACCAACTACAAGATCTCCATCAAAGGAAAGGAGAAGGTCTTCCACATAAATCTGCTAAAGAAATATTTGGAAAGACCGGTGCCATCCTCCGAGCATCTCCTGGCTGTCGCCATAGCAACGGAAGACGAGGAAGATGATGATGGTTGCATGGAGTATCCATTGCAACCCACAGAATCCTTTAAAGATGTCAAGTTCGGCGACAATCTCTCACCAGAACAACAAACAGAAACCAGGGCTCTACTAAAACAGTACAGTGCAGTCTTAACGGATGTACCTGGTCGAACAAATCTCATTGAATTTGATATGAAATTAACAAACGAGACCCCTGTTCAAACCAGAGTTTACCCCATCCCGTACGCTAAAGCTGATGCACTTCGCGGAGAAATAGACAAGCTGCGTCAGGCAGGAATTATCAGTGAGTCTACATCTCCTTACAGCTCGAGTGTAGTGCTGTTGCAGAAGCCCAATAAGGAAGTTCGGCTGTGCATTGATTACAGGTTGCTAAACGCGGTAACGGAATTCCAGCCCGAACCTCTCCAAACTGTTTCTGAGTTGTTCACCAAGCTCAGCAAAGCAAAGATCTTCTCCAAGATTGACCTCAGCAAAGGTTATTATCAAATACCAGTCAAGGAGGAAATTAAACCTTTGTTAGCTTTCAGCACTAGTGAAGGACATTACACATTTAACGTGATGCCGTTCGGTTTGCATAATGCACCAGGAGTGTTCACCAGGATGATGAGGAAGCTTCTACAACCTTTGCAAAGTCCCCATATCCATAATTTCATGGATGACATCTTAATTGCATCGGAAACCTATGAAGAACATATTGCTACGGTTGCTATGCTCCTCAGGAGACTACAGGAAACGGGTCTCACAGCCAGACCTAGCAAATGTCTCATCGGGTTTGAACAGTTAGACTTCCTGGGGCACACTATTTCTCACGGATGCAGTTGGCCTATTAAGAAGAACGTGGAGAAAATAATGGCAGCAAAAAGACCCCGAACGAAGAAAGACGTACGTTCCTTCATATCGCTATGTGCATACTATCAGAAGTACATCCAGAACTTCAACGGACTGACGGCACCTCTGACTGACCTCACAAAGAAAGGTTGTCCTGATAAGGTCATATGGGATCAAAAGTGCGAACACGCGTATAGCACTTTGAAAGGACAGTTGTCTGCATACCCCATTTTGAGGTTGCCTGACCTCAAGAAACCTTTTGTACTGAGAGTCGACGCGTCAGGTCAGGGCATCGGGTCAACACTGCTTCAAGCCGATGACAGTGACCTGAACATGCTATTTCCAGTTGCCTATGGCAGTCGGAAATTAAATAAAGCGGAACGGAACTACAGCGTAGTTGAAAGGGAATGTCTTGCTCTGATTGACGGTATCAGACGCCATCATGAGTTTCTTTATGGTACATCTTTCACGGTGCAAACAGACCACGCTCCGTTAGCATTTCTTGGTGCCAATAAAGAATTTAACGCAAGGATCATGCGTTGGGCGCTTCTTTTAAGCGTTTATTCTTTCAAAGTGGAATATATTCCGGGAAGACAGAATGTCGGGGCTGATTTCCTGAGTAGAAACTGGTCTACAGAGGAAGAAGAGCAAACTGAAGATACCACTCATCCTAAAATCACCAATCAGGTCACCTCCATTGTCAAAAAATGAAACATGAAAAATGGTTTCATGTCTAAAAGTGGGGACGATTGTGACGTACGTCTAGTTTGACAAGTGAATTCTCCCTGATATGATGGATGATTTAAAGGGACTTTTAGCTTTTCATAACATTAGAACCCCTGACACATTTGTTGTAACTTTTCGTTTGCCAGAACTCATTCCACCGGGACTCATTTAGTATGCGGCACGAGATCAAAGAGACAGACTGAGGGATTTCAGGGGAGACTATCGGCGTTATCAAAGACAGTAGTGGTCCCTGATACGAGACGCAGTTGCTTGCCGCTAATTTCGCGTCTCGGTGTCAATCGCAGAACCGAGCGAACGGGGAAAGCCGAAACGGGCAGCAGCGAACGGAGATACGAAGACCAGGGGGCGGTTTCTTCTCTTGATTTGGCGGTCAGATCCCCAAAAGTTCGTGAGATCAAATAAGCTGTCAAGTTTATCATGTCCCACTCAACTTACATTCCATTTTAGCTAAATAGACCATGAAGACTAGACACGTTATCACTCGCTGGCCAGACCTTTACAGAAGCACTAGCTTTATTGAAATCTTGTTATAGATTTTCCCCTGGATTTTTTATATATATTTGCAGTGATTTCTATTCTGTGCAAAGCGGTAATATATATTGTGTAAAGTGATCAGTGGTCTAGTTCAGTCATTCTATTTCAATGGATTTTGTGTTAATTTAAATCTATTAAATTAAACCATCTCAATAGTTCCAGTTGTAAATATAATGATCTATCTATTATATTATTTCAAAAGATAATAGATGCTTAAATTAACTTTTAAAGTCGCGAAGGAATTTATAATTAATAAATTCAGTTAAGTCCTAGTTTTATAGATGTGTGTTTTAACCACTAGAATTCGCGCAGTGTTTATTAAATACATAATTAAATACTCGAGTGTATTATAGGCTTAACGGGAAATTTATCGCGCTTGATTTTTCGGTATGTTACATGTTTTTTTTTTCTTTCACACAGAGTGATCGTAACCTGCGGTCCCAGCTAAATAAAGAAAGAAATAAAGAAATCATCCTATAAACTTCCAGTCATATTGAAGAAACATTTCTTTTAAAATATAATCTTGTGGCGGTCCTTGCGACCTAGCTGTCAGAATTAAATGAAATAAAGCCCACCCAAGAACATTTTAAAGAATAATCATCAAATTACCCTTACAAACCTGTAAGATAAACTGGAAGGTAATCATCGCCAGTAGCGATATCATATTTACTGTTTACTGTGAGAGAGTACATATTTTCCTGACTGTGACTGAGCCTAGTTTTTTTTCCTCAATTGGATTTAATAAAACTATCATCACGCATTGAAGGAATTTTACCATAGCGGAGGATTAAAAGAGACCACTTCATTTTCACCCCTGTGCCGAACTGTGTTAGTGCCATCCCATAGACTCCTTTTTATATATATAATAAAAACACGAGAACTCTTAGTCTTCAAGTCTTGCGATAAGTGAGAATATTTGTTACCAACAAACCCTCGCAAACATCTGGGGCGGGACATCGAAGGACTAGACAGTTCATATGTCGAAAGAGTACTTGCTGTTTTTTATATACTTTTATGGATCGTCTGAGGCTGCATTCGGTAAGTGTGTGAGTATATGAGTGTGGATCCTCACGCGTGTATATGAATGACAGGAAATTTAATCGTTTTCTTTTGTAAACCTGTTGTTAACTTTCTTGCCTAGTAATATAATTTTTCTGTATTCCCTGCATTGTTCCTTTAAGGGGGAGTTGCTAATTGGTTAACTCTGTTTAAAAACCCCCTCCTTTCCATTTGCTTAGTAAAGGGAAGAACAGCTGGGAAAAACAGGTTTTTTTCTATCTCCTATACCTAACGTTGTAACCCCTCTTTCAGAGTAATTAACTTCACTGTTAGGTTAACGTACCTGTGTTCCTGATATTATCTATCTCTGGACTGGGTTTATCTTTGTCTAATAAGCGGGAAGGGCTTAGTCGATACCAATCTTCTTCACCCCTCCCAAATTTGTTATTTGCATTTGTGTACTTATGATAATTTATGTAATACCTGATATTTGTTAGTAATTGATGTTTAAAGTGAATAAAATCACATAAACTCATTTAGTACGGTGTTGGACATACCCACAGCCCAACATTTCCCCTATTCGTTTAATATAGTTTGTATCTACATCGTCTGTGTGTGTGAAAAACACCAAATCGGTGTGCGCGCAGATGCGAGTCTGGAAAACTGGCAAATAATTGTTTGACCAGGAGAGCGGAAGAGAAGATTGAGAGAAGCGATTTGTCGTAAATAAGTCTGTCTTTACTCTCCTCCAGCACGCTGTGAAGCAACTATTTAATATCTACATTTTCTATCACTGAGCTTTCCATCATCATTTTCCACTCTAAACCGGACCACTATTTTAACGACCAGTTCTCTCAAAATTTTCCATCGCTCCAAGTTCTACACTCTCTGCCAAGGCTGGTGATGACTTGCTGGTACTTTATCCAGTTCTCATCTGACATATCTCACTCGTCACCTTTGAAGATATTTTCAACTGATGGGTTACTTACTAGTATATCAAGAAGTACGTAGAAGTCTAGATTATAAATATCCCTGTGTGCAGGAGTAAACGAGGACGTGAGGACGACAGTTATCTTGTATCAGGTAAATACGCGAATCTGTCATTATATATATATATATATATATATATATATATATATATATATATATATATATATATATATATATATATATATATATATATATATATATATATATATATATATATATATATATATATATATATATATATATATATATATATATATAAATATATATATATATATATATATATATAATGAGTGGAAATGAGTGTAGAAAATTTCATAGGCATTTAGACCCAACCAGAAATACAAAAGCTAATAAAACACAATATTACAAAAACAAAAGCTAACATATACAAAAAATAAATAAATAAGGATACGAGCCATTAGTTTACAATGATGGTAGATTCCCCCTAGATAAATATGGATTGACTATAAATAATCCTCCAATCAACATTAAATGCTTACCAGAATAGACAATATAATTTCTTTTTAAACAATAAAACAATATGAACTAACTAAAAAGTAAAATACTTACTACATAAATAATATAGTGTAGAGCATAAAATAAATACAAACTAGAAAATATTACAATAAATGAAACGTGTCATGATATAACCAACAGCTCCATGTATATGGTAAACGGTTGAAAGTTGCGTGCTGCAAAGAAATGTAGTAAACACTTTAATTTAACAAAAAATGTGTGTACTAGAGTTGAAGTGAAATGTATCAAGAAGCACGTAGAAGTTTAGATCATAAATATTCCTTTGTCGAGGAGTAAACGTGGACGTCAGGGCGAAAATAATCTGTATCGTGAACAAAATTCACAGGTCTGTCATTCATATGTGTGTGTGTGTGTGAGTGTGTGTGAGTAAGTGTGACTAAATGTGTGTGTGTGAGTGTGTGAGTGTTAGTGTGTGAGTGTGTGTGTGTGTGAGTGTGTGAGTGAGTGTCGCATAGAGATTTATGATCAATAAATTTTCTGTATTCTTTTCTTTTCTACCCGTGTCCTCTACTTTATTATCGCTCTTTTATCCTTTTCCTGTTTTTCGCATTCGTTCGTTTGCGAATAAATATATTTTCCCATTCTAACGTTCGCCTGTTTCTTTTCTCATTTTGAGACGCATTTTATTGCATAATGTGTCAGTCCCTGGCTGAACGTAATACTGTAAGAAATTCGTTTAGTCAGACATAGAGAGCAAACATTTGTCTACATTTTCAAGCTGACATGAGAGTTTTCTTCGGCTAAGTTCTCGGCATGAGGTGTGAACGGCGCCCTCATGCATAGCTCAGAAATTAGACATGGCGTGAGGTGTGAAGACGCGTTTTGGCAGTTATGGCCAGCGTCTAGAGTTTATGTGAAGTGTTAAGAGAAAGGGAGAGAGGGGGAGACGGGGGTTTTTGGAAATAGCGCGCATCCTTTGTCTGTTTACGATAACTTACCCGGAGGTTAAACTTGATTTCATTCATACTCTTAGTTGCAGTAGACGTGATCGCTTCGTTCTAGATACTTATATTTATAAGTGAAACTCTTAGTTTCGTTGTGATACCCGTAGTTCTGTTTGGAGGTAAATAGTATACATATATCTAGTAGTGTTGAGTGATTCAGTGATAATCGCTTATTTCATTTCACTAGCTAGATTTCTGTGCAGAAGAAATTAAATTTATAAGTCTGTTATATTCTCTAGATGACGTGTTTCAGTGGATAGCAAAATAACTATAATTTCTAGCTTAAACTCATGCAGCTAAAAATAAAATTTATTAAATTGCTAGTAATCAGTCGAGAATATTTTAAACTAACTTATAATTTCACTGACTCATCATTGAGTATTGACGAAATACGTATGTATTTCTAATTCATGATGATTGATTTTATGAATATAACTTATTTCACGGGATTTTAAACGATAAGACTGTTACGGTAGTTTTATAGATATCGTCTGCTAGAATTGGCAGTGCGCATTTTTGGGGTCAATAGAATTAATATAAATTGATTTTTATACTTCACGGATTAATGAACGCGAAATACACGGTCAAATTATGACGTGTTAGCGTCGATAAGGTCACGCTTCGTGATTTAGTTACTGTACCCTTGTTACGTTGTCCGTCAAGCCGTGAAGTCGTGTTTTTACCTCCTTCCAAGGTTGATAGGCTTTGCTAATAGCCATATTTATGTAAAGTGATACCAGGACTCAGGGTCAGTCCAGATAATAATATATACAGGCGAATTCATAAGGTTAGTGATTAACCTGCGTTACGGAAGGATGGTTGATAAGTAATTTGATTATTTTCGTCATGACTCATGCGCTCACTTCTGGCTGTCTGAATCCCAGCAGCACATGTATATAGCCATGATGTTCTGCCGACATGAATTCATTATGACACGGACGGATAAGAATATATATGCAAGTAAATTCTAATGAACTGTATGTGAATGTATACCTACGTGAAATGTCTTCGTGTGTGAATTGTTTAATAAATCATGGACTCCAAGTTGAAGACTTATCCACATCGATACGTTACAGCTGTCTGTTGAATTGACAATGTTGATTATTATGGTAGTGAAGAACTCTTCCGATGAGAAGATGTATAATATAATAATGAGCTTAGAAAGGAACCAATGTCTTCTTGGACATTCAACATATAATGAGTCCATATAACGGTGACCCTCTTTTGAAGATTATAAACGAACGAAGCACGCATTCGCGATTCAACAAAATAATGAACCAGCTCTGAACCAGTATCTTTATCAGCTTATTCCACCCTTATCAGCTGGTGGCCAGATGTGGTGTGGAATTATAATCTAATCTTCAAAATTATCAAAGAATACCGAGTTCAGAAGAAAAATTCCCTTCGAGCGAAAATTGACACTTTTTGCATGTACACCTATGACGTCAGACGCCCTTAGCAACAGTACAAATCTTCAGTATCAATGGCAGCCACATCTCAACGTCGTTGAAGAAAAGAATTTCTCCATGCTCAATTACCATTGAAAACTAGATTCAACCAGCATTATCAGGC
The DNA here is from genome assembly GCA_024509875.1 of Oreohelix idahoensis. NCBI lineage: Eukaryota > Metazoa > Mollusca > Gastropoda > Stylommatophora > Oreohelicidae > Oreohelix > Oreohelix idahoensis. Next base: position 47,297 of record JAMPIV010002956.1, read on the forward strand.
AATATGAGCTCTTCAGTCTGTTGGCAAAGCAGGCACTGTACGAATCTATCTAGGCTAAAAGCTAAGTAATTGTTTTCGCTCTTATGCTGTCATGTCCTCTTTGCTATTTCGCCGACATGTCTTTTGCAAATCATTGTTTAATGTTGATTGTGATTTTCATATATATTATGTTGTATTATACATGTGTTGCAGGGGCGGCCAGTAGTTTTTACAGGCGGTTCGGTAAAATTAGCTCAACGGATTGTTGAGAGCTTGATAGTCAATCGTGTAATCTGGGTTTACAGTTCATCTTCTTTAGAGCTTCGTGCCTTTGATGTTAAGTACGCGAATGTGGGTTAAAATTAACTTGTGACCATGATAATGATGATTTGAATTCCCAAAATGTTCAGAGACTTGATAAGTCATTCCTTGAGTCTATATAAATTTAATATATCAATTCCATACACGAACAGTTCACACATGGTCATCATGAAGAATTATACATAATAATTGCAGTTCATACTTCATCTATGATTCCTTTACAAATCAGTCCTTGTCTCATACATCTGAACTGCTGTAGGCAGAACGACATAACTATATGCACGCGTGGTTGGTAAATCCAACGACCGACAGTGAGATTATGCGTCTGGCACTAGTATTAACTAAAGAGGACTGTTAATTCATCTCGACAAGGTTTAGTCAACTACTAACCTGTAACTTCATCTTTCTTCATCACAACAGTGGACTGACCCATGTCCATGAGAAAATACAATATAACCGTGTGGCCTTTCCTGCCCGACACTATAAGAATATAAAGACACGTCTTCTCCGTTTGACGGTCATTTGAAAAAGGGTCCCGTTACTTGGTCACCGTGCGTGACTACAAACGCTGAAACGTCACAGCGTTCACTAGGCTAATAATACTTTTTACATTACATTAAACGTTGTAACCCCTAAAATCGCATGCTGCTAACCTCTAGCAGACAATGCCAATTAATCTACCGTAACAATTCCCTGTCCACCGGGGGAAAAAAAATCTATTAGATAGATTTTTTTTTTCAAAAACCTATCTGAATGAATATCAAAAAATTTAACAATATCAAAAAATTTAACAACAATGCGGCATATGGCCTACGACGTTATGTCTAGAACCAATGTCGTGGTCATGTCGACTAACTAACAGTCATCTAATATATTAATGATTATATTATACCTAAATGTTATACATAAATTTTATATAAACTAAAAGAGAATGGCTAATGTTGATATCTAATTAAATAATTAATTAACTTAAAATATGTCGCAATGAAATGTCACGTCAGACTAATCTAAAAAGTTAAAAATTAAACTAATTAATTATATTGAGTGTGGAATAAGAATAAAGTTGTTGAAAATCTAATGTAAGAAAAATGAAAGGATATGTTAAAGAGAGAAATAAATAAATAAAGAATAAAGTAGAGAAAAAAGTAATGTATAAATTTAACTTAGTTATGTGTGTTGGACATTAATTAAGTTTAGTATTAAGTTGTTAATAGCTATCTAAATTAACCAATTTAAACAATAATGTAGTATGTAATGTATCAATCTAATTATTAACTATATAATGTAATAGTTACATACAATAACATTATCTAAGAATCATGTGAGTTTTTATTTTTTTCTTTCTTTCATTTTTTTTAAATTTCATTTCATTTTTTTCATATTTATCTCACCTTTCATTTTAATTTCCATTATTTTAACGACTTAATTAAAATTAATTAAAGTTGGATAAGATGATCCATACGTATGCTTGATCCTTGTGAATTCCAATTAACAAACAAATGTTTAAGTGTTTCAGTTCATAAGTATCGACGTTATTGATAATAGTTCATGTCGCATACTTAGTTACTTTGATAGTGTTTTCTATTATGTTCTTTTGATGCACGGAAATGTGTCCAATAGTTTTATCAGTAAAGGATAGCAAGCAAAGCTCTGGCGTAAATACGAACGTAGAGTCAATTGATTTCGTTCATTTCGTATATAAAGTCTTTAGTAAGCAGATACGTGTATTGTAGGCAATTGTTTCTGTCTATGTAGAACAGCAATGATAGTGCTCTTGAGTAAGTATCTGTGACGTTACTATAGTTCAGGACTCGACATCAGTAGGATTTCGAGATAGAGTATCTGCCAGGACGTTATCTGCTCCTGTGATGTACTCGATTGAGAAGTCGAACGGTTGTAGGAGAATAGCGAATCTGGTGAGCTTTGGACTTTTATGATTCGCCCGTCGTAGTGATGCTACGGCTTTCTGGTCTGTCTGTACTACGAACGGGGCTCCCAGCAGGAACTTTTCCAACTTCGTTATTGCCCACACCACTGCTAAAGGTTCGCGGTCGACAGTTGAGTATTTGACTTCCGGTGGTTTCAGTTTCCGTGAGACGTACAAGTTTGGATGGAGGATGTCGTCATGATATTGGAGCAAACATGCGCCAATTCCGTAGCTACTCGCATCTGTTCGGAGAATAAACTTTTTGGAAGCATCAGTTAGTCTCAAAATTGGTGGGTTTGAAAATATGTTAATAATATTAAGGAAAACATTATTACACTCACTAGTCCATGTCACCTTCACTGGCATGTCCTTCTTTAATAATGAGGACAAGACAGCCGTGATAGATGACAAGTTAGGTACGAATCTACTGTAATATTGGACTAGACCTAACAAGCTTCTAACCTGTTTCTTCGTTTGAGGAACGGAAATGTTTAAAATTTTAGAAACCGTACTGGGTAGTGTTCGGATATATCCTGCTCCAATAATGTGACCCAAAAAAGTTATTTCATGAAATGCTACTTGTAATTTTGTGGGTTTATCAGTTAAATTGTTCCTTCTTAATGTGTCCAAAACGTTTTCAAGACCCAAAAAATGTTCCTCAAAAGATGAACTAAATAAGTATATGTCGTCTATGTATGTAATAATGTCTGGTCTACCTGAAAAAATGTGTCGCATCATGCGAACAAAGGTAGCTGGAGCATTAACAAGCCCAAAAGGCATAACATTCCACTGGTATAGACCTTGCGGAGTGGAAAACGCTGTGTAGTATTTAGCTTTTTCGGTTAGTGGTATCTGCCAATAACCTTTAGTTAAGTCTATCTTAGTGAATATCGTTGCGGTCGATAGACGTGGCAGTAAGTCGTCGAGAAGTGGATGTGGTTCGCTATCAACTATCGTTTGTGCATTTAATTTTCTATAGTCGACGCATAGTCTAATGTTATTGTCCTTCTTTTGGACAATAACTAATGGAGAAGAAAATGGGGAATTACTAGTTTCAATAATTCCTAAAGATAACATCTGTTCAAGTTCCTTAGTAGTTTTAGTAAGAAAGTGTAGAGGAACAGAATATGGATGTACCCGAATTGGAGTATCATCGTTAAGAGTGATGTCATGAGTAATGACTGATGTGCAACCTGGAACGTCGGTCAACACATCTGGATAAGATTGTAGAAGTTCAGCAATCTGTTGATGCTGTTGCGGTGTAACCGACGAAGAGATGGTTACGTCCCGCCACGATTCACTAGGCTGTACTACAGGTACAGGTAAAGCTAACTGTACCTCAGGAAAAGAAGATTCTTCTTCCTGGATAACAGACAAATTAGAATAGTGACATCTAGGTACGACAGTGTCATCTAGTTCGTGAAAAAAAACTTGTAAGCGTTCAGTAATAGAAAATATATAATATTTTATTCCCAAGAACATAAATGACCAATAAAGGAAAGAAATGATGACTGACTATGCTGAGTCATCAACGATATGAGAAAAAATGTGTTACCATAACCTGTTATCTGCGTGACGCAGCATTAGGTACTAATTGTAACCGTAGACAATGGTGGTTAAAGTAAGCACCATTATCCCGCTCGATGACCATTTGAGCATCTCTATTGTTACGAAATGTAACTATAGCTTCACCATACCTGTCATTGGTAGGTGACAACAACCGTACAAACATAACGTCTGCCGTGTCATTAAAGAAATTACTAAGTGACTGCCATCTGGTACCTTGTGGCAGATTGCGCACTAACACGGTGCGAGAATATGCACACTTCCCAATGTAAGTGGGATCAGTGTCACTAACATGATAAATAGTTCTTCTTTTTAATCCTTTGGATCTGGTAGTCTTATGAGATGATGTCTCATAATGATTGACATATTTATTTGTCCTAATTTTATTAGATAAGTTCATAAGAACTCCACCATCATTACCCTTGTTTGGGACATCTTTTCTTTTCCCATTTTCAACAATTTTATCCAGATCACTGTTAATATGATCCTGTCGCCAATATCTATCTTCCGACTTTGCGGCACTCTTTAGAGAAAAAGCATATCTGCCTCGAAATGATTCTATAATCTTCCCTGGATGTGCTGGTAGTTTAGTATCATTTTTTTTCTGTATGAGAGTCTCATCCTTCTCCTCATCGATTTCCAAAATGGTACTTAGACTGAAATTGGAGAAAACTGAGCCACATGTATTTATTTTGTTGGCTCGTAATGTAGCTGTTGCAATGACAGCGTTAGCATTGCAATAAAATTGCACATTATTTAATTCCCATTCCTCAATTTCCTGTGGGGAACAATCCTTACTACCATGGATGCGTCCCAACATCAGATCTGCAATTGGATTCTGAAGCATGCATACCTTAACTTGTCCTGAAAAGAAAGGTGTATTAACATGGACAATAGCTGTGGGGTAAAACTCAATAGTTCCCCCAAAAGTCATGCACCGGACATATTCCCCTGTTGCACAGCTAGGATGTACCAGAGACTGCCGCACTCCAATTGTTGTGGACCCCGAATCTCTCAATAGAGAAACCATTGAACCATTAACTATCCCTCTGTTGAAAATCAGAGAGCCTGTCCCATCATTGGATGCAAGACTGACTTCTGGTACAATGTGTCCGCAGTTCAGAACTGTCTCTTTTGCCTTCTGAAATATAAGATTACATTTTGGGCAACTATTTGCCACGTTATAATTCATTGCAAAACAAGTAGACGAGGACTGTATTTTGTTATTAGTAGGTGAACTCTGAACACCAGGGGTTGTAGCAGTAGTAACGGCTGCCCCTGTATTATGATTATAATTTGTCGATCTACGAGAATGAGAACGATGACGAGAATAATCAGTTGAATTATTCCGTTGTCCTCTATTGTAACTGTTATCTCGATGTCTCGAGTTATAATTATCGCTGTTGTTCCAATTGTTACCGTTATTATCATTATATGAACGATTATAACTTGAGTTACGTGGATTACTGTTGTATCTGGACTGAGGTGAATAATTTCTGTTTTGTGGTCTTCCTCCTCATTCAAATATGTCCGAGATGCAAGAGTCTGGAGGGGGCCAGAGATTGGAAGTGATCACTACCTGCTAACAATCAAACGAACAACTGAAAGAGTTGCTCAGCCTAGGAACTGCTCAACATCACGCAAGAAACCAAGTAAACGAGCAGGAGAAATGAGCATTAGGACCTACAAGCTGAGAGAGCCAGAAATTAAGACCAGATATCAGGGGCTTATTGCTGCAGCGATGAGCAACACAGAAGAACAACCTGATGACTTGGAAACCCTCTGGATTAAATTCAAGGATATCATAAAGACAGCTGCTGCAGAAGCATGTGGTGAAGTCCGACTTGGGAACCAGAGAAAGAGGACACATTGGTGGACAGAGGAAGTCAAAGAGAAAATAAGAGAGAAGAAAATGGCATGGAAACAATACTTAGGAGCTAAAAACACAACAGGACAAATGGAAAAATATAGAGAATATGTGACACTCAGAACAGAAGTAAAGAACAAAGTGCTAGCAGCAAAACAGAAGTCCTGGGAAGAATTTGGAGAAAAGCTAGAAAAAGATGCACAAGAAAACCAGAAATTGTTCTATAAGACACTAAAGAACATGAGGAAGGAAAAACAATGCCCTCTCAAATTTATAAAGGACAAGCAAGGCAAATTGCTTACTGCCCCGAAGGAAGTAATGGAAAGATGGAAAGAATATTTCTCAGAACTCCTTGATGGTGAGCAAGGTCAAACATCAGAAATGATAACCGCTAGCACAGAAGAGGAAACCAATGGTGATGAAGATGACATAAAGATGGAAGAACTGAAGGCAGCACTGGAGAAAATCAAGATGGGCAAAGCAGCAGGGCATGATGGTATAACACCAGAAATGGTTAAGTACATGGGAGCATCAGGCGACCTGTTACTCCTAAGGGTCCTACAGGCAGCATGGTGCAACAAGACCATACCAAAGGATTGGGAGATCGCCATCATAACACCAATTTTCAAAAAGGGTGACAATCGACAGTGTGGAAACCATAGAGGCATATCCCTTCTCAGTGTCCCTGGAAAAATCTACTCTAGAATCCTAGAGCAGAGACTCCGACGCCTAGCTGAGCCACAATTGGATGAGGTCCAGTGCGGATTCCGAGCAAACCGAAGTACTCAAGACCTAATCTTCACACTCAGACAGCTGAGTGAAAAGGCCCTTGAGTACAAGAGTGAGATCCATCTTTGTTTCATAGATCTGGAAAAGGCGTTTGACAGGGTCCCTTGGAGCAAACTTTGGGACTGTTTGGCAAGGAAGAATATTCCAGCACCTCTGATTCATGCTATACAGAGCTTCTACAAGTCTTGCAGAAATTATGTGAGGACAGCAAACCATAAGTCAGAAGAGTTCAGGACCACCACTGGTGTAAGACAAGGTGATATCCTATCACCTTACCTCTTCATACTCCTTATGGACGATGTCATCAAGGCATGTAAGGAGAGAACAAGAAAGTATTCAGTGGGGTACTGGAAGATGAGACAGGTCTATATTTCAGAGCTGGCATTTGCTGATGATGTTGCCCTGATTGCTAAATCAGAGGCACATCTCCAATCCAACCTGCAAGTCTGGAAGGAAGAGCTGGAGAAGAGAGGGATGGTCATAAGCAGCTCTAAAACAAAATCCATGGTGATATCACGAGAAGAAAGAAGACATCAGATTAAGCTGGGAGAACAGGTCCTGGAGCAGGTCGACCACTTTAAATACCTCGGAGCTATTATAGACCGAAAGGGAGGCATCAAAGAAGAGTTGGCCACTCGAAAAGCAGCAGCTGGGAGACTTTTTCAGGCCATAAATCGAGGATTCCTCAGCAAGAGAGAGGTTGGTAAGAAAACGAAGATGGCTGTATACCGCTCCACCTATGTCCCAGTCTTGACATATGGATGCGAGTCATGGGCAATGACTACAACCCATAACAGCCAGATCCAAACCTCAGAAATGAGGTATCTGAGGAAGGTGGTTGAAGTAACAAGAAGAGACATGGTACGCAACCAGACGATACGTCAAGGCCTAAAATGCCACCCCCTACAGACCCAAGTAGAACAGTCCCAACTAAGATGGTTTGGCCATGTCTGCAGAATGGGAGAAGATCGGCTACCACGACAAGCATGGGAAACAAAGAGCCAAGGATCCAGACCCCGAGGACGACCCAGAGTCCGCTGGGAGGACAACATTAGACAATCTTTGAAGGACCGAGGACTAGAATGGAACCAGGCCAGGAGGAAGACAGCCGATAGAATAGTCTGGCGCTCTCTCTTCCAAACCTCTACACCTCACGGTAGAAGGGGAACGACTAAGTAAGTAAGTAAGGTCTTCCTCTATTAAAGTTATTGTTAAAGCTATTACGTCCCTTATGAAAATTAATGTCATAGTTTCCCTTGAACCTACCTCTGTCCACACTGTGTGTTCTAGGTTTGTTATTACTATGATATGCCATATTGGAGGCTACAGGAAGTGGTTCTCTTATTAACGAGCCAGAAATGTTAGCATTCGGATGAGCGGTGCAGTAATTTAAAGAAATTTTTTCTAACTCATCAATAGTTTCTGGTTTCCGTTCTTGCAGATAAGCAAAGAACGGTGGGCTGACAGAAGATAACACTTTATCCCTCAATAACAAATCGACTAACTTGTCGTAAGATTTGTTGACACCTGCTAGTTCAACACATCTGTTAAAAGTATTGCGTATGTTAGCAATAAAACCTGTAAAATCTTTATTATTATCTGGCAACAAACTTTTGAAACGTAATCTACATGCCTCTTCGTTCAAATGGAACCGACGTAATAACAAAGTCTTAATGGCCTCATAGTCTGTGGCTAATGTCGGATCAATATTTTGTGCTGCACTTGCAGGTTCGCCATCCAGAAATTCCTTGAGTTTAAGTGCCCATGCTGTTTTGTCAAGGTTATTGACCTTACATATATCCCCAAAGCGCGCCAGCCATGATGATAGGTCGTCCACGTGTAATTTGAACGGTGGTAGCTTAAAGTAATAATTGCCCTTAAGTCGGTTGGAAGAAGATCCCGATTGAGCATTATCATTTTGGCTTGCTGCAGCACCCTGCGAATTAAGTTTTGCTGTTTCCAATTTAAGCCGTTGCAATTCCATTTCTTGCTGCAGTATGATTTCCTGTCGTTTCAATTTATTCTCTTCTTCAATCCGTAGGATTTCATCTCTTGCCACCTTTCTTTCTTCCTCTTCCCTAGCAATAGCTTTCTTTTCAGCCTCTTTTCTTTCAAGTTCTTCCATCTCTGCCTTAGCAATAGCTTTCTTTTCAGCCTCTTTTCTTTCAAGTTCTTCAATCTCTGCCTTAGCAATAGCTTTCTTTTCAGCCTCTTTTCTTTCAAGTTCTTCCATCTCTGCCTTAGCAATAGCTTTCTTTTCAGCCTCTTTTCTTTCAAGTTCTTCCATCTCTGCCTTATATTTTGCAAGTTGTTGTTCTGCAAATTCCAGGAGTGCATCTCCCTTTTTGTTACAATCTTTTCCAATTTTAATGAAATGATCCAAGGTAAGCATTCTTGAAGTTGATTTATTTAAGTATTCAATTACTTATGTTTAGTAATCACCAATAGAATCTATGTCGATAATTCTAATTACTCAACGAATGAATAATCAATATAAGAAATTGCAATATTCCTGTACTGTTATTTATAAGCTCCACAAATCTATAATATTTTGTAAAAATATTATATATATCAAGTAATATCTATCATAAATAGTTATGATAGTTAGTTATATAAGGTGCTGAAATTATATCATGCACTTAATATTAGTATTCAATAATTATGGGTATTATCCCTAAACAATTAGGTTATTTAATCTTAATAGTTATTAAGTTTACAATGTAGTAATGAGAAAATGTACTAATTAACATTTAATATGTCTTAATATGTTATAAAGTTATAATAATGAATCATGGTATATTATGCCATAATCATGAGCTATAAAGTGCATTGCCCATTTCTTGGACCACTACTGCAAATATGTGCAAAGTCCCTAATTCCTCCTTAAAAGTCATAAAAATTTAATCATATTCATCTACACTATTATTAATGAAGAAATTATAGCATTAATATTAAATTATAAAAGGATGAAATGAAGACAAACAATACAATGTGTTAACCAAGGATTACAGAACAGTATTACCATACGACAAGACATTTTCACAATAAAAAATGCATTTATAACTAAGTGGTATAAAACGGAAGTGAGAGATTAAGAATGAACTGAATAGAAAACTAACCTGCGTACACAAAAATTAGTGACGTATACATGGACTCATTGACGATTGTACAAAAAATATGATAGTAAGGTCAGAAAAAACACGATAGGTTACAAACATTGTTACAAAACTGAATAAAAATTAGAACTAAATACACTAGAATACCCCAATTATAACTAGACTGGACATCTAACATGCAAGGTCAATTAATTGCAATTACGAACGAACGAAAATCATCGGAAGGTCGTCGATGGGTTCTTCGTTAAAAGCAATTAACTAACGGCCTTAAGGAACATTCAGAATGAATATCGGCTTCCTCAGAGCCATGTTATTCATTCCAAACCGCCGCCCATCCATACCCACAAATAAGGGACAACATCAACGGAAAAAACAGATATGACATAGATATATAATAAATAGCGAGGACATGCCTGCACAGCGAAATGGACTTAGTATTGTGTTTTATGACGGACAATCGTCCTAAGTCTAAACTTATCTTTAAAAGGCTCCGGCGATGTTAAGTTCATCAACGGACTAGATCAATGCCTAGTACTGTTTGCTCTTGATTGGTTGATAACCGTATTCACTCGTCTGGTCTTCTTGATAAGGTAAATCTTCATCAACTTGGAAGGCATTGACGGTTGTACTTTCAGAGCGTGGCATCTACGCATGATGTAGTGACGTCAGATTGGCATTTCGTAGTCATGCGTTGAACGTCGTTTTTACTCATCATGTGACTTTCTGGTAATGGTAAACAGTTTGTAAAAGTATGTAAACAAGAAAAAAATTTTCCTCTTTTCTTTCGTTCAGCGATGGCCAACTAATTCTTTCTTTCGTTCCCCATCAATGGCCAACCAGTTGTTGCAGGGGCGGCCAGTAGTTTTTACAGGCGGTTCGGTAAAATTAGCTCAACGGATTGTTGAGAGCTTGATAGTCAATCGTGTAATCTGGGTTTACAGTTCATCTTCTTTAGAGCTTCGTGCCTTTGATGTTAAGTACGCGAATGTGGGTTAAAATTAACTTGTGACCATGATAATGATGATTTGAATTCCCAAAATGTTCAGAGACTTGATAAGTCATTCCTTGAGTCTATATAAATTTAATATATCAATTCCATACACGAACAGTTCACACATGGTCATCATGAAGAATTATACATAATAATTGCAGTTCATACTTCATCTATGATTCCTTTACAAATCAGTCCTTGTCTCATACATCTGAACTACTGTAGGCAGAACGACATAACTATATGCACGCGTGGTTGGTAAATCCAACGACCGACAGTGAGATTATGCGTCTGGCACTAGTATTAACTAAAGAGGACTGTTAATTCATCTCGACAAGGTTTAGTCAACTACTAACCTGTAACTTCATCTTTCTTCATCACAACAGTGGACTGACCCATGTCCATGAGAAAATACAATATAACCGTGTGGCCCTTCCTGCCCGACACTATAAGAATATAAAGACACGTCTTCTCCGTTTGACGGTCATTTGAAAAAGGGTCCCGTTACTTGGTCACCGTGCGTGACTACAAACGCTGAAACGTCACAGCGTTCACTAGGCTAATAATACTTTTTACATTACATTAAACGTTGTAACCCCTAAAATTGCATGCTGCTAACCTCTAGCAGACAATGCCAATTAATCTACCGTAACAACATGTTAGCGGGTTGGTTGGCGAGGGAGCTGAAACCTCTGGAATGTCGCGAAAAGCTGACCACAGAGATTTCAGTCGTTCTTAGGGTTTTATTGAAGTTTTGCAATCGGTACGGGAGCCCTCTAATAAATTAACCAGGGAACTGTTCTGCTCGACATTGCAAGATTTCGATACTAAGTGTTTTAGCTGTGCAGTTCTGTGAATAACTGGTGTATTTTTTCTGTACTAATTTCATTTTTATTCAGTTTTGTAATAATGTTCGTAATCTATCTCGTCAATTCTGATCTTTCTATAACTTATTTCATAGATTTTGTATTAACCGTGATGAGTCCATTGTTACGTCACTGATTTTTGAGTACATGTTTCATCTTGACTTAGTTCAATCTTTGACCTTCTTAGTGTACTTCCGATTTTTTTCTCCTTAGTTTATATATTCATTTTATGTCTGAAATTGTCAGTTTGAGATGTGCTAATGTTCTGTACAGTTTATTTTATTGTTTGTCTTTGTTATTCATTTCATATATTAATGATATAATAATGTTATAAATTTATTATTAATAGAATAATACAATAATTTGATTAATTTTTACCAAATCATTTGATGACTTAGGTGATGTCATCTAGTTGCAGTAATAGTCAAATATACTATTGAAGCATATTGTAGATTATGACGAGGGCATAATAGCATAATAGATAGTGATAAATAACTTTGGTTTATGGTTTGCCTTGAATAGGACAAACATATTAGATAATAATTAGTACATTTTCATAGTACTACAGTGTGCACTGGGCACATGTATATGATTAAATAACATAATTATAGAGGGACAATACTCATAATTATTGGAGGTTAGTTACAAAATAGTTGTGGAACTTACAACTAATAATACAAGAGTATTATAATTGTTTATATTGAGTATTCATACATTGAGTAAGTACAAATAATTGCATAAATTCTATTGGTGATTACGATAGACTATTAATTACTTACAAAATTAACGTCAAGATGCTTACCTTAGATCATTTTATTAAAAACGGGAAAGAATTTGGAAAAAACAGGAGAAGCTCTCGAATCATACGCAGTGGCGGAATTTGTAAAATATAAAGCAGAATTAGAGGAACAGAAAGCAATTGCTAGACGAGAAAAAGAAGAACTTAGACGAGCAGAAGAAGAAGAACGCGAACTGAAATTAGAAAAGCAAAGAGAAATTGCTAGACGAGAAAAAGAAGAACTTAGACGAGAAAAAGAAGAACTTAGACAAGAAGAAGAGAATAAAATGAAACGAGAGGAAATTATAAGGCAACAAGAAATGGAACTGCAACGTCTTAAGTTTGAAACTGCAAAATTACAGGCACAAAGTGCTAATACGAGCCAGAATGATAATTCACAAAATGGATCTTCATCCAACCAAAATAAACCTTATTACAACTTTAAATTACCACATTTCAAATTGAACTTCGACGACCTTGGATCGTACCTGGCACGTTTCGAAAAGGTATGTTTAACATATAACTTACCAAAACAAGCATGGGCTTTAAAACTTAGTGAATTGTTGGACGGGGAACCATTAAGTGCAGTTAAGAATGTTGACCCAACAATAGCTGGTGACTATGACGCCATTAAAGCCTTATTATTACGTCGTTTCCATTTGGACGAAGAGGGTTGCAGATTACGTTTTAAGAGTATTCTATCAGATTCTAATAAAGACTTTACAGGTTTTATTGCGAACATACGCAATACCTTTAACAGATGGGTGGAACTTACAGGTGTCAACAAATCATACGACAAGTTAGTCGATTTGTTACTGAGGGATAAAGTGTTATCCTCTGTCAGCCCACCGTTCTTTGCCTTTTTGCAAGAACGAAAACCATCTACGATCGATGAATTAGAAAAAATTTAATACATTATTGCACTGCTCATCCGAATGCGAGCATTTCTAACTCGCTAATAAGGGAACCTCTACCTGTAGCCTCTAATATGTCATACCACAGTCATGACAATCCAAGAACACACAGCGTAGATAGAAGTCGCTTCAAAGGAAATTATAATGTTAATTTCCATAAGGGACATAATAATTTTAACAATAAGAGTGACTTTAATAGAGGAAGACCACAAAATAGGAATTATTCACCTCAGTCGAGATACAACAATGGTCAACATAACGCAAATCATAATCGATCATATAACTATAACACTAGTAACAATTGGAATAACAATAATCATGGCTCGAGACATCGAGATAACAATTACTACAGGGGACAACGGGATAATTCTAATGATCATTCTCGTCATTGATCTCAGTCTCGTAGATCGTCTCATTATCATCACAATACAGGGGCAGCAATTACTAATAATACAACCCCAGATGTTCCACAAAACGATAAAATAATACAATCTTCTGCAACATATTATGCTATGAATTATAACGTGGCAAATAGTTGCCCAGAATGTAATCTTGTATTTCAGAAGGCAAAAGAGACTGTCTTGAATTGCGGACACATCCTCCCAGAAGTCGGTCTAGCGGCTAACGATGGAACAGGCTCTCTTATATTTAACAGAGGGATGATAAATGGATCTATCGTCTCTGTTTTGAGAGGTTCCGGATCTACGACCATTGGAGTCCGACAATCATTGATCCATCCAAGTTGTGCGACAGGGGAATATGTCAGGTGCATGACATTTGGTGGGACTGTAGAATGTTATCCTACTGCGATAATTCATATTAACACACTGTTGGGTGTTCATTCTAATGGTAAAGAACTTCATTACGCGAATGGTTGCAAAGGAACAAAAATGTCAGAAAATGTTCTTCAAAACGAACTCCATCAAGTAGTGTTTAACTGGTCACTTACTGGCAGCACACAAGTCTGTGATGACTGTACATATATTTTATTTAACGTGACACATACGGAGTGGAACAAGACGATCATAGTTACAGCTGCAAAAGGGTCATACGTCAAAAAATGTTGATAATTACTTTTCAAGTTCATGAAGATTCTCTAACAATTAAGTCCTCTTATTCAAGTGACTAAGGGTCACTTCCTCTACCATATCATATGTATTGCAGTCAAGTCCGTTGACCTTCTTTCAAGGACGTATCTTATGGCCAACGGATTCATTCTCAAGGAGCAATACTTCTTATCATACTTGTAACAATTCCAGACTTTTTCCATACGATACTTAGGTAGCATATATATATATAATCCAAACAAAGTCATCCACGACAATACGACCAGGTTAGAGTTCTGTGTTGACTAACCTCTCTATATCCATGCCACGACTTTGGCATTGACGAAAATACGACATATAAAAACATGTGAAGCATACAAATCAATTAACTTCGTTTACTCGTAGGTATCCTCCCTCTACGGTAATTCAAAAGGGCTAACGACTCCGTCTGTCCATTCTAGGAATGACATACTTGTTACGTGCAGTCTTTGATATCTTACAATATTATACATTGGTATTCTTGTTA